>JADBJO010004570.1:117500-132500 GCA_016801955.1 Conus betulinus
CACGCGCGCGCGCAAACACACACATACACACATACACACACGTGCATACATACATACATACATACATACGTACAACACATTATACAACGCAAAACGTCTTAAGACACAACGCATCGCAATGCGTCACAAGAAACCACAACGTAACAAAGCTCAACACTACAATGGCAAGGTCAAACAACACCAATGGATGGATCTCCCTCTGACCAGCGCTGTTGGTGTGGTCAGCGTTGGGTCCAGTGTTGGAGGTGGACGTTCGGCCGGACTTTCGTGTCCAGTCAAAGTTGTCATGAGAATCCTGGGTCAGTCCGCACAGGTTGTGGTCGAAGTTGCAGTCGACCACGCTGTCTGTAAGCATGTCATTAGTTAGTTTGAACGAATGAAGACAAACATTGACAAAACCCATAATTTACGAGGAAGATGATCAATACATGAGTTATATACTCAAGATAATCAATACATTAGTCATGTACACAGTGAACGCGTTTTGAAAAATGTATGCGATACACTAACAGAGTAAACTTGCGTTAACAGAGGAACAGGAGATATTTGATCCGTTTGGAAAAAAAAACAAGGTACGATTTTTTTTTTCTCTTAAAAACATTTCGAAAAGTTTGCAAGAAAATTTTTCCACTGGATTATCTAATTTTTTTTATATCTGTATTTCTTTCGGCGGGCCTGTTTGTACTAGTTTTTCTTGTTTATCCAATGGTATCATGACTACATTGTGTAATGCAGTAGAACGTCTATTCTCTCTGTCTATGCAATGAAAAGTTGAATACATTTTTATTTCAGGTAATGGAACGTTCACTCCAATTTTTTTTTTTTTTTTTCGCAAATTGAACATATATTATAATACCTGTCTCCAACAGAACTTCTGCTAGGATACTTTATCTAATATAAGCGTGTGTTCTATATTTTCTATTCAGTGGAATATCCCCTACAATACTTTTTTTCTTACGGGGCGTTTTGCGACAATATTTTCCTTGCACTGTTTTCTGTGATGGAACATTCAAAACAATATTGTTTCTTCAATGGAACATTTGCTCCGGTATTTATATAATTGTTCTCCAGCTGGACGTTTGTTGTGTACTTTGCTGCAGTGGGACTTTTTTGTCTATATCTTTATCGAACAGAACGTTTTCTCTACAACATTTGCATGCCATGAACGTTTGCAACAATGCCATTTTCGTCATGGAACATTGGCGACAATATCGTTTTTTCAACAGAACGTTTGCTTCAGTATTATTCTCCATTCGAATAGGCCTCTATGATACTCTGCTCCAGTTGAACGTTTGCTATCGGTGGTATCGTCGTTCACGCCCTCAGCTGCTTTTTTTTCTCTGAGAGAGAGAGAGAGAGAGAGAGAGAGAGAGAGAGAGAGAGACAGACAGACAGACACACAGACACACAGACAGAGAGAGAGAAAGAGACAGACAGACAGACGGACGGACGAACGGACAGACAGATAGACAGACGGATAGACGGACTGACAGACAGGCAGACACATCTGCAGTAGAAAAACATACCCCGACTTTTTCTATCCTCTGCCAAACTCCACCCCCCCCCCCCCCCCCCCCCCCCCCCCCCCACCCACTTTCCCCTGAATAAAACAAAGCATCATACTTCCAATTTATCCCCAAACGAAGCAAACAAATCGCTGTCCAGGTAGTTAGATACTTACTGGAAGTAGAGGGGTGGATGATGTGGGACGTATCTGAAAATGCAGAAGCATTTTTCTGTCAACAACAACAACAGCAACAACAACAGCAACAACAACAACAACAACAGCGCTTTAAAAAAACAATAACAGTAACAACAAATATAACCGCATGAGACCAAAATGTAAGATCACGATCACTGCGTGAGACATGAAGGCCAAATTTGAAAAAACCACATGTTTTATTTAAATCAATCAATCCAGCATATATTTCGGTCAATCAATCATTCGATCGATTAACTGATCAATCAATCAATTGATATTTCTTGTCATTATTTTTTAAGGAGGAAAAAAAAACAGGCATTGTCTCACAGTCAGCGACATAAACACATAAACAGCTGAAAAAAAAAAAAAAAAAAAAAAGAAAACAAACATTTCTGAACATCGCAGGGCCGCTCCAAAGTCTTTCTTTCCTATTCCGCCTCAATCCATCTCCTCCCACCCTTTTGTCCCCCCCCCCCCCCCCCCCCCTTTCTTTTCAATCTTCCTCCCTCGCGCGCGCTACACACACACACAACGCACGCACGCACGCACGCACGCACGCACACGCACGCACACACACACACACACACACACACACACACACACACATGCACACACACACACACACACACACACACACACACACACACACACACACACACACACACACACACACACACACACACACACACACAAGCGCGAGCACATGCGCGCAAACAAACACAGAGCATTCTTGATAAAATTTAAAAAATTGTTTAAAAACAACAAAAAAAAAAAAAAAAAATCTGACCCAGTCCGATTTATTTCTAAGAATTCCAGAATGTTGAGGTAAACGGGAAGCCAAGACCCTGGTAAGCCTACAAATGAGCAGTAGCAGAATTCAGGAGACCCAAAAATGACATTACATCAACAACAAAAATTTTCAGGGACATCCACAACCTAATTGTAAAACCTAATGGTCACAACACACGATTAAAAGTCTAAGTTCTATAGCCTAGTAGAGACCGTAGGCGAAGTGAACTATCAGAGGTTCACCGTCTGGGGCACGGAATGACGGAAGGCGTAGCCCATCCCTCTCCATTCGCCGCCGTCATCTCTCCAACCCGAATCAACTACCCAGCTCTTGCTAGACGGACAGAGAAGGTTTTCAAGACGTAAAAATCCCACCCCACGAATGGTTCGAACGCACGACTGTCATCTCCTCAGGCAGACGTCTGACCACTTGGCCACGGGGTTCTGGCTCTGTGTCCAATTTCGGGATGTTCTCCTTAAGAACAGCCCGCCGGCATGTTGTGGTGCCTACGATTATTTTTTTCCGCCTTCTCCGTTTATGTACGTTTGGTTTACCTAGTAAAGTTGATATGTCCACTAAATTTGGCTAGAGGCACCTCGTTGGCTTCTTAGTTACTTTTACATGTTTTGAGTTCATCCCTCCCCCCCCCCTCTCTCTCTCTCTCTCTCTCTCTGTCTGTCTGTCTGTCTGACTCTCTCTCTCTCTCTCTCTCTCTCTCTCTTTTTCTTTGTATAATCTGAAACAATAGCAGTCAATACTCCACATCCACCCCGAAACACCATACCCCCACTGATCTATAAACTAACGAGCCGAACAAAAAGAGGTAAATACCCACCTTCAGGACACTGCGAAATCTCCATTCCCACCATCTCTCCTACCTCATCGCCCACCTCCACTCCTTCACCCCACCCCCACCCATTCCTTTCCTTACCAACCTATATAAACCCAGCCCACACACACACACACACACACACACACACACAACCTACCCACTGTGCAATGGTACAGCTTCTGGATTCGGGTTATGTCCTGGGTACTCATGGCCAGTCTCTGACCCATGGTCACTCCCGAGGCGTGGCCAGGACTGTGGGGGTAGATGAACACAGCATGTGACCAACCACCCATCACTGTTCAATGGCTTCTTAATCATGCTTTGACTTGTAGAATATTTTGACACGGGAAACGATTGAACGAAGCGTCGGCAGCCCGTTGAGTAAACGAGAGCGTAGACTCTAAAGCGCTTAGAGCTTGGTCTCTAGCCGTTTTGTTTGAACTCCGCGTTTTACTTTGTACTTGATATTGTTTTAATGGTGAGTGTTGACGTTCTGTGTTTTTAACCTTTGTTTTTTGAAGTGCACATGTTTGTGTTCTAACCTCGGGTTGCGTTGTGCACGTAGTTGTGTTTTAACCATGGGTTTTAAATGTACACCTAGCTGTGTTCTAACCTATGTTTTTAATACTCTTACGGTGAGTGCTTTTAGTTTGGGCTTTGATGTGCGGATACTTTGTCTTTGGATTTAAATGTGCACATAGTTCCGCTGGAACTTACCTTGAACTCTGATGCAGCCGGCTGCGTACCAAAAACTTAAAGTGCCAAGGCCTTGTTCAAGTGTTGAATATTCATAGACTGGTACAACTATGCTGTGTTGAGAGAATTTTCACCGTGTCTGAACGTCGATTTACCTTATTTTTCTTTCATATGCCCATCAAGGTACACGCCAGGTAGTTTCAAACGGACAGATTACGATAAAAGGAATAGGACTATTTGGGAAAACCTCTTGTCGCAAAGATAAGGTCACGGGTGAGCGCGAAGGCTTGAAAAGTAACGCCAGATAACAGATAGCTCACGTATTTCTAGATTGTAAATGATTTCATTGGCAGAAATAGAAATGAATTTTTTTTTTTAATTAAAGAAAAAAAAAAAAACCTGAACAAGTGAGATTATTGGTGGGAAGGGGATGTTTATTTGATCTGCTATCAGTTTCATATCATCTTTATGCTATGTCTCAGAACAGTTGCGTTAATTGTAATAATATGTGCTTCTGTGCAAAACCCTAACTGTGACGTATGGCCGGCCTTTACGGTCGACTACCAGCTGTCAAGCTGATCGGAGTTAGCTTACTGGGAGAGATGGAGGGCTTGGACCTGTCCACGGCAAACGTGTAGGCCCCGTAGTGCATGATGGACCCGTAGTCATAGGGCGTACCCAGGGTGTCCATGTCACGGGTGGAGTGTTTGCTGAAGTCGTGCTGATGAGCTGATAGGTACACACACACACACACACACACGCACGCACGCACGCACGCACGCACGCACGCACGCACACACACACACACACACACACACACACACACACACACACACACACACATCGAAGGATTCTGTGTAAGGACAGACTTTTTGTCTATGAGCACATAAAACAGGGAGAACGTAGAAGGAGAAGAAAGACACAGACAGGCAGGCAGGCAGACGTACCTGGAGAGACAAAGAAGTGTGTCTCTCTCTGTGTCTCTGTCTCTGTCTCTGTCTCTGTCTCTCTCTCTCTCTCTCTCTCTCTCTCTCTCTCTCTCTCTCTCTCTCTCTCTCTCTCTCTTTCTGAAGCACGTGCAGGGCAAAACCCAACTTACCAGAAGCGATGTTACTGGTGTGGATGGTGACGTAGGTGTCTCTGTCGTAGCGGTTCTGCTCGTGCCAGAAGCCCAGGGCGTGGTTCAGCTCGTGCATAATGGTGCCCTTGCCCTCACACCCCGTGCCCAGGGACAGCTCCTGGGCACCGCCCTGCCTCCCATTTTGGAGTGACAGCTGCGCATGAAGGTTTCATTCATTCATTCATTCATTCATTCATCGATCCATCGATCAATTCATCAATTGGCTGGTTGGTTGGTTGGTTGACTAATGGATGGATGGATGGATGGATGGATTAGTTGGTTGGTTGGTTTGTCGGTCGATCGACCGACCGACCGATCGATCGATCGATCGACCGATTGATTGATTGATTAATCGATGGATGGATGGATGGATGCATGCATGCATGCATGCATGCATTGATGCATGCATGGATGGATTCACTGACAGATTGATTAAGTAAGTAATAGAGTGGGTGAGTGGGTGATTAATTAATACATAACTAAACAAAAGAACTGTGATGCTTTCTTCGATTTTGAGGGAAAGAAAGACGAGGGGAAGAAGACGACGAGGCCGACTACGATGAAGATGATGATGTTTATTATGATAGAGCTGGGCGAGAAATGAGAAATGGATGGTGACAAAAGAAGGTTGCGAACCAACGACGAAATTTTATCAATTTTTAAGAGAAGGAGGTATGGGGGTGGAGGGGGGGGGGGGGGGGGGGGGGGACGCGAGAGAGGAGGAGAAGGGAAGCAACCTCACGATGTAGGATTATTCACATAATCATATTAACTTTCATTGTAAAACAGAAAAGTAAGGTTCTGTCCCTTTCTATTTTTCCGATAGCTCGACTGGTTTTCACGACCCCTTCAAAAAACTATTAAATCTTAGTTCTACATTTAACAAGAATATCTATTTCTGCTCCATCCTCCATCTAGCTGTATTTGTTGATTGCTGGCGAAAATTGAACAAAGCGTAAAAGAAAAATTACTGTTTGGTTCTACAATTGGCCTGATATATTCTTGTATATTATTCTCTTCTGCTAGATAGAAATCGCATCAATATGATCTGATTTAGGATGTGTTCTTTACTACTTATTATAATATCTACATATATTCCAATATATATATATATATATATATATATATATATATACATATATAGATAGATAGATAGATAGATAGACAGATAGATAGATAGACAGATACATACATAGATAGACAGATACATACATATAGATAGGTCGATAGATAGAAAGATAGATAGATACATAGACAGACAGACAAGACAGACAGACAGACAGACAGATAGATAGATAGATAGATAGATAGATAGATGGATGGATAGATAGATAGATGTCTGTATTCAGTGTTCAACAAATACGTGGTGGAGAAGTGCAAGTACAGACAAATATTTCCCTTATCAATATTACACAGATATTTGTAGGACATTGGTGGCCATAGAATGGGGATGAAGAAGAGGTTGTTAGAGCATGAAGAGGCCTATTAAGCCTTGATTTGCGTCTCATCATGGGCCATCCGATTTCTCGAGCGAACAAAAGCGAACTGTTTCGTCTGTCTAGCGTGGGCGCTCTCTCCAGTGCGTACAGCAATGTTGTAACCAATGATTATTTCGAATAAAACACGAACAATCCAAATACTTCAGTTTAAAAAAAAAAAAAAAAAAGAACTGCATCAATAATCTACTGTCTTTACTCATAGGTGATATCTGTCAGCAGTCACGCCTACAATCATCAGTCTGCCAGATTTGGATCCACTGGCACATGTTGATACTAAAACCCTACCAGATACAAGCCAAAGACTTAAACACACAGAAATTTACACGGAGTCATTTTGTCTGCAAACGTCTGCCTAAAGTCAAAGACACAAAACAGTCTTAATGTTTTCTTGAAACACTTTCGAAGAGCTCGTGCCATCATACCCAGTGTTTTTCTGGATGTAGACGTAATCGTGCTGACTGGTCCTCTCGACAAACCGCACGCAGTAGGAGGATCCGTGCTTACTGTCCGATTCAATCTCCCTCATCGCCTCCAGAATGGTAGCACGCGTGGTGGAGGCTGAAAACATCACCGAAAGATGGATGTATACGGTGTATGTCCTAACATGCAATGCAAAAAATAACGTCTGATTACAGCATTGGGTAATCATTTACGTTTACCTTGGATAAGCAAATCTTTCAAGACTAATCATTCACATCATGTTCACCTTCACCTCCTTGTAAACCTGTGAAGTGGATGTTGCGGTAGCATTGAAACGCGTTTGATAGAGACAAGATGGCGAGAGCTTGCTTGACGAGTGCCAGCGTTTCATAGCGTACTCTAGCGGCAAGCGGGGCTAGGAAAAGGCGAGCATTCGTCAGACTGTCTCGGGGTTATCTCGCTTTTGAGACAAAAATGACTGACGTTTATAACGTTCTGTGATCGGCGCACAACAGTAGTAACGTTCTCCGATTGTGCAGGAAATCATAAAGACAGTGATCTTTCAACAACAAGAAGAGCTTGAAGAAGTGATCACATCGTGAATCTTTATTAGTCTTGCGTCCGTTTCTTTATTTCCCTCGCCTCTTGCATCCCTGGCCGTTGGGATGAGCTGGTCACCTACCTAGTTCTGGCATCTATGCACCTCGTTTCAGGTGACTCAGTCTGGATCTAATCTCTGCGACTAGTCGTAAACTGGCGAACGTCAGGTCCTCCCTCTGTCTGCCTGTTTATGCGTTCGTCAAACAACAAATGGTATTTCGCCTCTAAATGATTGACTAAGAATGCTAGGAAAAGATTTTTTTAAGCGAAATACGTGCACATGTTTTTTGCGGCCTCTTTGAAGGTTAGATGAGGAAGACAAGTTTCACACGAATGAACCAGTTCCAGCGGCAGTATCTAATATTTTTTGTAACACAGGATGCTTCCAAAATGTGAATACTCAAAGCAACAAATTTACGCCAAGCCTTCCTAATATAACGGTACATCACTTATGTTGCTTATCACACAGACAGACAGACACACAGACAGACAGAAACACAGACAGACAGAGAGATTTGTGTTTAGAACTACGTTTTATGACTCGAGTATGTTGAGGAGCGTAAAGGGTTACTTTTTTTTCCTGATCTGCATTGTGTACTGTCAACATTTTTGAAGTAATATTTTGTTGATTGTATTGAAATCAACAAGGAATGGAACTGTCGTACACCTGCCTAACGGTCGGGTTTGTACAGCCCATAGAGATGTAGGGGCGAGTCACTTCGCCCATGAGAGGGAGGGGGCAATATCTTATTAGAGGTCTACAGTGGCTAAAAAGCTGAGAGAGAGAGAGAGAGAGAGAGAGAGAGAGAGAGAGAGAGAGAGAGAGAGAGAGAGAGAGAACAGGGGAATGCCTGCTCCTTCGCGTCCCACCTGCAGTTTCCCAATCCCCAGTTCTTCCGCGCCACACTCATGAACTCATCCCACCCCACCATCACTCCACACACACACACACACACACACACACACACACACACACACACACACACACACACACACACACACACACACACACACACACACACACACACACACACACACACACACACACACACACACACACACACACACACACACACACACACACACACACACACACACACACACACACACACACACACACACACACACACACACACACACACACACACACACACACACACACACACACACACACACACACACACACACACACACACACACAAACACACACACATCTAAAATCCGAGACAAATGTAAGCACCTGCAACAAAAATAACCGATCAAGGGGAAAAAAAAAAACAGACATATAAACACACTGACTACTTATTAATACATCAAGACTGTACAACACAGAAAAAAAAAAAGACAGACAGGATCTGTCTAATTTGTCATTCATAAAAGGTTAGTCCTGCGTATTGTGAGGGGTTACAATTCCTATCTCTGAAACAAAACAAGATAAGACAGAACAAAACGAAGTAAAACAAAACAAAACAACCAGAAGAAAAAAGGAAAAAGAAAAGCCGGGGAGAGAAAGAGGAGGGCGGGGGGGGGGGGGGGGGGGGGGGGGGGGGGGGGGGTGGGGGGATATGGAAAAGGGCGGGGGGGGGGGGGGGGGGGGGGGGGGGGGGGGGGGGGGGGGGGGGGGGGGGGGGGGGGGGGGGGGGGGGGGGGGGGGGGGGGGGGGGGGGGGGGGGGGGGCGGGGGGGAGGGGGTGGTGCAAAACTTTACGTTCTGACAATGCAGTAGACATGCGTAGCACTAAAGAAATGGTGCTCTATGAACCAGCATGCAGCTGAGGACCTCAAAAAGATTTACTTTTGTTTTTTTTTTTTTTTTTTTTTTTTTTTTTTAAAGTTTTGTATATCACTCACGAAATGCGCTGCTGATGTGGTAGTAGACAACGCCGCTGGGCCCAGAGACGGTATGTGCTGCGGACAGCATTGCGCAACTGCGGAAATACAAATAACAACCGTTACGGGGCATTGTGGTACAGTTTGAACGGCGGAGGACATGCGATGAGAGAAAGTGAGGAAAAAAACAGAGAAAAATAATAAAACGAGATCGACGTCAGAATGAAAGAAAGCAGGAACGAAAGAAATGAGGTATGATGCGAAAAGACAGAGTAGAGAGAGCGAGACAGAAAGAGAGAAAAGAGACAGAACGAATAAAATGGCAAAATCATTTGTAGTTCTTGATACCTGGAGTCATGTGATGCTTGCAACACTCACTTGCACGTAAATATTTCCCATCTATTCTTGTGTTTTTTTGATGACAGCTCTTTGTCTTATGTTCAGATTGATGATGGTTATTTGCAGGCAGCACACACACACACACACACACACACACACACACACACACACACACACACACACACACACACACACACACACACGATTGACATGCACCAAAGACAGGCCCCTGTAGGTCTAGCACTGCACAGAGCGCAGTTTGAAGCACGTACCTTAGGCAGCTCGATGTCACCTTCATAGTAACCTTGAAGAGAACAAACAACAATAGCAAACTATTAACCAAAATGCATGCAGTAGACATATGAACAACAAGTCATCTCTCTCTCTCTCTCTCTCTCTCTCTCTCTCTCTCTCTCTCTCTCTCTCTCTCTTTGAAAATGACGTTTTTACCTTTTTCTTTGTATATCCTTGTTTTCTTTATACTCTCTCTCTCTCTCTCTCTCTCTCTCTCTCTCTCTCTCTCTCTCTCTCTCTCTCTCTCTCTCTCTCTCTCTCTCTCTCTCTCTCTCTCTCTCTCTGAAAATGACGTTTTTCGCCTTTTCCTTGTATGTCCTTGTTTCTTTATACCCTGTAAGTTTATAACACAGGGCCTATCCAGCACCAAGGTTGAAAAAAGAACAGGTTAAAAAGCCCGTAACTTAATGCCCCGTACAGGCAGTGAACTGTCGGCCGTTCACCGTGTCTAGGGCGGAATCCATCCCTTTCTTCTGCCGCCTTTAACCTTTCCTGAACCGAATCAGGTACCCATTCACTGCTGAGCGGGATGGATGATTTTTTTTTTTTTTTTCAGATTTATTAATTTGAAGAGAAAAAAAAACAAAAACAAAGCAACAATGCTAGCGAATTAGACCGAACTGAAATAAATTAAAACTTTTGCTTGTTTGGTTGGTTTCGTTGGTTTGATTTTCAGACAGTTTCAGTTTCATCAACGAGGCGTCACCGAGTGCGGCCTAGTCCATATACGCGACACCACATTCGATAACTTTTGAAACCACACTCCACATGATTTTTAAATCTGATGGATAAATAAAATTAATAACTAAGATGAGAGAATTTAAGAAAAGAGGGTCTTGTGGCTACGACTCAGCAGATGTCTGACCTACGCATTAACCCAACACGCTGGTCAGACCTTGAGTTGAGTACTTACCCAATATTGGTTGTGCCATTTTCATCATTGTATCCTTACATTTTCAAAGAGAAATCTTGTAACTTAGGAGTTATATTTGACACTTAGAATTAAATTAACCTAATTCTACTGGCTTGATCAGTTGATATGGACTGAGCTATTGATGTAATGTTGCTGTCCACAGCTGTGACTATTCCCTTTGTCTTGGTGTGTGACTAGAGAGAAATTCTAGCTAAACTAGCTTCCACAGGTCCACAGCAGTCATATACTACCCCATAGCAACTTTCAGATTTTCCTTCGGCGGCATAGTTCAGAGTAGACCATCAGAGTTATTTCCCTTGAACGGAAAGTGGCTTCTCACAACAATTAAAGGCAGATCACCGGACGCAGTTTAATAATGAAGTTGACCGCCGTGTCCGAAATGGCGAAAATCGTTAGGACGAGGTGTCGATTGATTGAAAACGTTTCGGTTTTTTTCCAGAGCAGCTAATTAAACGTCCGATGTCCTACGCTCAGACAAATCCCTGAGAAATAAACAGACAGACAGATACAAAGCAAAGCTAGAAGGGAAAACACACACAGACAGAGAGAGAGAGAGAGAGAGAGAGAGAGAGAGAGAGAGAGAGAGAGAGAGGGGTAAACACAAAGGTAGGTGTGATGATAGCAATGACATTCCACAGACTTAGTGAACGAATGAATCAACTCACCTTCCGTCACCTCTGGATCGTCCACGGTTTCTGTGGAAGACAGTTGTTGTTGTTATTGCTTTGGTGGTGGTAAAGACAGTGCTGTGGTAGTAGGGTGGTGGTGGTGGTAAAGACAGTGCTTGTTGTAGGGTGATGGTGGTGGCATTACCATCACTTCTCTCTCTCTCTCTCTCTCTCTCTCTCTCTCTCTCTCTCTCTCTCTCTCTCCTCTCTCTCTCTCTCCGTATGTGTTTTTTTTTCTCAGTCACTCATAACCTTTCCCAACAGGTCATTCATGTTAAAGTTTCAAGAATTTTTCTGTTCAAATTAAGCGTGTCATATTCCGGCTTCGGTCAATGAAACATTCTCCCTGGAACAGTCAGACAAGCAGAGTGTACTTCAACCTTCAGAGACCATTATTTCAGCCTTCTAATTAGTTTTTTTTTGCTATCAAATCCCTCCAATTCCTCATCCTCAACTCTCCGTCCATTTTCTCAATTACAACAGTTCTGGCAATTGTAGGTGTCTTGTACTTGATTATAATTGTTTAATATAAGGGTGGAAGGGGGGGGGGGGGGGGTAGAAGCGGTTGTCCGAATGTTTGCATTTGCTTTGTATCATTGTGTGTATGGGGGGGGGGGGGGGGGGGGGTGCGTGCGAGCATGCGAGCATGCGTGCGTCTGTGCGCGTGTGCGCGGGTGCGCACGCGCGTGTGTGTGTATGTGTGCGTCTCTCTCTCTCTCTCTCTCTCTCTCTCTCTCTCTCTCTCTCTCTCTCTCTCTCTCTGACACATCGTCTTTTCAACTGTCTATGACAGCGGGTCGGTATTTAATTTAAGTGTGTGCGTATTCTTTAATCCAAATTCTGTATGTACATTTTAAAATGTCGAAAGTGTACTTACCGATTTCATCTACCTCGATCTGCAAGAAGAAGAAAAAAAATCAGTTGATTGTTTGACTAATTGGTTGACAGAGTAACTTATGTGGTGACGATTATGATAATCAGGTGATGATGAAGACGATATTTTCTAACAATGAATAGAAAGCAACGACGACCGTCACAGAAAAAAGCAGCAACTTAATCCATAACAGTTCATTGTCGTCCTATGTTTCGCAGCTTTTGTTGTTCACTCTCCCCGTCCCTTTATTTCTTCATCTCCTCTTCATTCCCTGCTCTCCAAACAGCCACCCTTCCCCCTTTCCCTCAGTACTAACAGTCAGTTTGATACTAACAGTCATTTTGGTCTTAGCAGTCACTTTGGTACTAACAGTCAGGCTGGTGCTAACGGTCATTTTGGTCTTAGCATTCATTTTGGTACTAACAGTCAGTTTGATACTTACAGTCATGTTGGTCTTAGCAGTCACTTTAGTAATAACAGTCAGTTTGGTACTAACAGTCACTTTGGTACTAACAGTCAGTTTGGCACCAACAGTCATTTTGGTCTTAGCAGTCATTTTGGCTCGGACAGTCAGTTTAGTACTAACAGTCGTTTTGGTCTTAGCAGTCACTTTGGTACTAACAGTCAGTTTGGTACCAACAGTCATTTTGGTCTTAGCAGTCATTTTGGCACGGACGGTCAGATTAGTACTAACGGTCATTTTTTTTGTCTTAGCAGTCACTTTGGTACTAACATCAGATTAGTACTAACGGTCATTTTTTTTTGTCTTAGCAGTCACTTTGGTACTAACAGTCAGTTTGGTACTAACAGTCACTTTGGTCTTAGCAGTCACTTTGACACTAACAGTCAGTTTGGTACTAACAGTCACCTTGATACTAACAGTCACTTTGATACTAACAGTCACTTTGGTACTAGTAGTCATTGTTGGTACTGACAGTCGTTTTGGTTCTAGTGGTTACTTTGGTACTAACAGTCATATTCGTACGAGCAGTCATTTCTGGTACTGACTGTCCTTTCTGTTCTAGCAGTTTTTTTAATACTGGCTGTCATTTTGGTTCTAGTAATTGTTTTGGTACTGGTAGTTATTCTGGTTTTTTGTTTGTTTGTTTGTTTGTTTTTTGGCACTGGTAGTCATTTGCTATTGGCCGTCAATTTGGTACTGGAAGTCGCACTTGAAAGCATCTAGTTCACCAGTGGCTGTACCGCAGCACTGAATAGACATGGCCTAGAGAAATGAAGAACCTCTCTCTCTCTCTCTCTCTCTCTCTCTCTCTCTCTCTCTCTCTCTCTCTCTCTCTCGTGTCTCTGTGCGCGCGCGTCAAGTCGTGTGAGTGTGCGTGTGCGTGTGTGTGTGTGTGTGTGTGTGTGTGTGTGTGTGTGTGTGTGTGTGTGTGTGTGTGTGTGTGTACTCAGTCTCCCTCTCTAGATATGCAAAGCTGAAATCTTTGTTCGTGTGCCTTTCTTATTTTGTTAGTTCTGCAGTTAGTACCTTGCCGCCCCATTTATTGATCCCGCAACTTTTTGGCCGTGCATGTCAGTCCGACCATTGTAGTCTGTGTCAGGTTAGTCCTACGCCACTGCCGCTGAGGGTCAGTGTTGGTGGAAGCCTCTCCGGCGTGAAGGTTCTCATCAGTGGACCACCCCAAGGGTGCGTCCTGACGTCAGTACTCTCTTCCGGTTCATGAAAGTGAGCTAACGTGTAACTCAATGGGTCGCTCCTTAAAGAAGTTGGCAGATGATATGGCTCTGATTGCGCGTCTTTAAGACGAGCATTTACTTTCACAAAATTTCCGGTTTACAGACCATCTGTTGTATCACAGTTTGACCGCAGTGTCTTGGAAACAAGTAACCCGAAAACAAAAGTGGGACACTTAACTAAAGGAGAAGTAGAACACGTGGACATTCTTGAATGCCTAGGGATTTTTTCTAGATACTAGCCGTTCTGGTGCACTTGTTTGCGTTGTGGATTCTACTCCAGTCAGAGACATTTTAATCATGGTATTTTTCGCCTCAACCAGCTTCTACCCAGATGTCAGCGTGCCAGGGGCTCAGGTGGGAGTCTCATCCTCCTGATGGATGCTTCTTTGAAAGTGTAGCCCATTCCCAGGCCAGCATCGCAGGTGTCTATATCTCTCGGACCTGGTTGAGGCTGGCATACATTATGTGGTTCCTGGCCAGAATGGAATTACAAAGCATCGTCTTTGTCATTCTCATTCTCTCTTTTTTTTTTCAAAATCTGCAGCTCTTTTTTTTTCCCATCTTTTGTGGTGACCTCTGTTTCGATTTCATCTTCATGTGACCTCGGTTTTTAATTCATTTCCATGTCAACACCCATTTTCAGCTTGTGTCAAGGAGACCGGTATTAGCATGTTCATAGGGATTGTCACTGGACAAACATAATCG
>JADBJO010004570.1:137500-147500 GCA_016801955.1 Conus betulinus
TATCCTTGGAATTTTATTGTTTTATTGTGTATATATATATATATGGGAAGGGTGCCTGGGGGAAGAAGGATGTTCTGTACGAAATGGAACGAACTGACATGCGTGGGGAGGGGGGGATAAAAAGAAAGGCAAACAAGACTACATTTTTGTAACGAAGGAAAAACAATTCACCATGCTGTTCATGTCTAGATTCAGCGGGTATGTTTGGTAATGTACTGTAGTTTTATTTCTTATTCTTCTTTTTCTTCTTTTTTTTTTTTCATGTTTTTTTCATGTTCTTTTTTTTTTTATTGTTATTGTCATGTCTATAAATGAAGAAGTTCATACTGGAAAAAAATACCGTTTACTGAATCTTGAATTAGTTCATTTACTGGCATTATAATACTTTTCACTGCAGTCTGTTCTCCGTTATCGAGAAATCGAACTTTAAAAAAATGTGTTTATAATGGCCATGTTCATTTTTCATTTAAGATGCTAAAATGATACAATGCTCTCTCTCTCTCTCTCTCTCTCTCTCTCTCTCTCTCTCTCGTAAAAACCCTGTAGCAGGATGTTGTCAGTTTGTCACAGTCTGAATGAGGATCAAAAGTCACTACTATATACATGTATGCCCATTACATTCCGATTTAAGAAATAGTTTCTTAAATGTGTATACCAAGAATGAATCAATGCATCTTTTTTTTTCAGAAGCCCAAATGTCCATTTCATCCATTTAGGAGTAGATAAGAATAGTTTATTCTTGTTGAAAAACTTTTCGCCTAAAAGATGGCATTCGTTTGAAATAATTGTCTGTAGAACTGGTTTACGTTTCCCTCTTCCCAAGATGCAAAGCGCAGGTATAGCCTAATGTTCATTGATCTTCACTCGTTACCGCGTGTAGATGTCGGATTATTAGACCACGTCTGAGTGACAGTCACTTTACTTTTTGATTCGTGTTTGAATGTCGATGAAGTTTCTCAACAGCATATCTGTCCCTTTCCTAATCTCTTACCCATCCCCGACTCCTTTCTCTTGATTTTCCCAATCCATCCTTCGCCTACTCTAGTTTCCATCATATGGGCCTACCACGCGCCATCTAATACTCCAATGCAAAGATGTCGATGGCATGAACACAGTTAGGTACTCTCTCTCTCTCTCTCTCTCTCTCTCTCTCTCTCTCTCTCTCTCCCGCGAGCTTGATCCCGCGAGCTTGATCTTATGCCAATATCCAATCATACATAGACTATACGTCTCCGCTACCTTTCACAAACGAGAGCTCAAATTAGTCCTAAAACACACTAGCCTCATGGACTTAGACTATCAGAAGATTTAACTTTGTAATATTCGCTCGTGATGAAAGGAAGAAACGCTGATTGTCCTGTTGCCCCCCATGTCAAAAGACTTATTTTTGGTAATGACGATAAAATATCAAAGTGTCTCTGTTCACTAATTTCTCGTTATTCTTGCATGACTCATATTTTGTAAATTCAATTGTAGACCCTACTCAGAGCGAGCAAAAAGTACATCAGTTGTATTGATACGTAAATAAAGAATTTTACTTCTTTCTCTCTGAGTCTCCGTCTCTGTCTCTCTCACGCTCTCTCTCTCTCTTCTTTTTCTTCTTCTTCTTCCCCCCCCCCCCCCCCCCTCTCTCTCTCTCTCTCTCTCTCTCTCTCTCTCCCCCATCTCTCTCTCTCTCCTCTCCTCTCTCTCTCTCCTTACCCCTTTCTCTCTCTCTCTCTCTCTCTCTCTCTCTCTCTCTCTCTCTCTCTGTCTCTCTCTCTCTCTCTGTAAGTTTCCTTCTGTTTTACCATCCCCCATCTCATTAGTACTTTTATGAATAGTTTGCTTATCATTGTAGAATTAGATTACCATGTTGCTATGTTGAATTTTTAGTATGAATGATATGTGTTGAAATAATGTATGCATGACAAGGACAGATTGTAAGACTAGGCTTTGGCCTAAAATCTTCATCCTTGTGTATTAAAGATCAATAATCAATCAATCAATCAATCATCTCTCTCTAACCTGAAGCTCAGGGCCAGGCCGAGCCCAAACCAGGCCAAGACAAAGCAGCAGAAGCGAAAGGACTCTCATGACTGACCCCCCAAAGATTTGTCGTCCGCTGTCCCGGCCACTGAGTTTTTAAAGTGGGAGTCCTCGTTTTAAATGGATCATGCCAGCCTCGTGGTCTTATCTCTGGGACAAAGGGCACAGGTGCATGAAGATCACGAGAGCAGGGAGGAGATCTTTCCTTTGTCATTTTTTTTTTTATCAAAGCCGTGACCTAATCACTGCACGATTTCTCCTATCGTGACAAACTGATAGTGGCTGAAGAAGTTTGATTTTGTATGAGAGCTTGACACAACAGAGTTTAGGTTTGAAGTAAACTTCCATTGTTCGAAATTCTAAAAGAGAAAAAAAAAAACTTGTCTTTTAAGACGGCAATTGTTCAGGCCTTCGATCCAAGGCACGCTCGCGAGCGCGTGTGTGTGTGTGTGTGTGTGTGTGTGTGTGTGTGTGTGTGTGTGTGTGTGTGTGTGTGTGTGTTGACATGCATGTTTGTTTATAAGGGCTACTGAATTCTATCCAATGCCAAGTATGCAAGTACAAAAAAACATCAAGTTAATATGGGGCGTTATCATTATATGAAATTAAAAGCCTGATGCAGTTCGATAAATTTTTTTTGTCTGTCCAGTGATATAGAATTGAGATCTATCACTGTCACTATTTCTCACTTGAACTTAGTGCTGCATTTGTGTGACATCATGTGGAACGTGTCGGCCTTTAATCAGAAGTATATGCAACTCACAAATACACACAATATGCAAATTTGATCAACACTATTAGTCAGGTCATCGGCTACAAAACGTATTGGTCAAGGGCCTGAATATTAGTTTAAAAACGAGAGGTTTGTATATGTGCGTTTAGAGTGTGCAACATTTTCAACTACTGCACCATAGAAAAACACCCATGATCATATCAGAGAGTGGACAGCAGAAGACTTACTCCAAATTTTCAAAACGTCTTTGTCTTTGAATATCGAACAAGTATGGCAACTCTTTCTCCAGTAACGAAATCAATTACACGCCCATAACTCCAAAGGGGTGCTGCTTACGACACCAATTCGCACATCAGAAATGCCAACACAAGCACACAGAACAAACAAGGAGACAAAAAAAAAAACAAAAAAAAAAAAACACGATGTTCCAAGTTTGCCCATATACCCTCTACCTGTGACATCTACACAGCAACAACAACTGGAGAGATAAACAAACACAAATCAACATTTATTAAAGACTGCACAACCATTTTGAGCTTGAATGTTGTTGAATAACCGCACAGACAAACGGAAACAAAATACAGGTAACTCTCAGTCTGTTAGGTATATGCTTTGTCTTTGCCTCGAGGCAATCTCCTCTTTGACTGAGGAACATTGGGTTCATGTTGATAGGGCACAATACCTGGGTTTCCAGTGTCGATAGGTGCTTAATGATTAAGCTAATCTGAAATGCTGAAGGGCAGTGCTAGACCGGATGGACCGATTGACTGACTGACAGGCAGGTTGTGACATCGTATTCAAGAGCAGTTAAGCAATATCCCAAGATTTCTTTGATTGGTTACGTCCCTTTTCTTACATTATACACACATGAAAAAAAAAAAAAAAACCTTTCTGCTTTCACGGTGATCGAAAACAGTCTAAGCGTACAAATGCATTGCATGTCGGACACTTGATAATCCCATCCAGCTGACCGATCATCGCTGGCCTCGAAAGTGGACTTCTAAGATTTCGTTCATGCTGCTCTCCTCTCTCTCTCTCTCTCTCTCTCTCTCTCTCTCTCTCTCTCTCTCTCTCTCTCTCTCTCCAAATTTTGGAGTGTGTATGTGTCGGCAGGGGGGAACATGGCGGGGAGTGACGACGAGAGCGTGCGGATGTGCCTGCACATGTGTAGCTGGTTCGGTGGGATGTCAACTGCATAAACCACACACACACACACACACACACACACACACACACACACACACACACACACACACACACACACAACACGCACACACACACACATACACACACACACACACAACACACACACACACACACACACACACACACACACACACACACACACACACACACACACACACACACACACACACACACACACACACACACACACACACGCCTCTCGACAGATAGGCTTACCGCTAATGTGCTCAAGATGAAAATATTTCAGTATAGGATTCTGTTGAAGAACGCACAACAACGGGATCTTATAATGGGATATCATCTTCTCTGTCCATGGGTTCGTTCATGTGCACACAGTTTATCATATTATGTGAGAGGACCAGAGGAAATAGGGAGTGTGAGATTCGACCCACGAACCCACTTCACAATTTATAGCCAACTGCCTGCGTTTGAAGTCCTCTTCAATATTCATGCTTCTTTTTTTTTTTTTTTTCTTTCTTTTTTTCGTAGAATAAAGCAAATGCTGGTACATTTCTCTGTAATCAGTCCGAAATGTATGATCGTCTTCCCTCAAATTCCATCATTATCATCAGTTTCGTTATCATCATCACTGTTACGGATGGAGTGGGTCGTGTCTGCGGGTGTCTGACTCTCACACAGAATTATGGATGCATGCACGACTTTTCCATTTCACATACACACCCACTCACCCGAACATTGACAGCCAGGCAACAGAACAACACTTTTTTGTTTTATGCTGCCCGAGCCATCAGACAAACATATAAAAAAAAAAAATGCAAGAACATTAATAGTCGGCACGCCTACCACAAGGCGTACACACAGAACTATATATGTATGTAATCATACATCAAGCACGCCAAACAGGGCACATGACACAAAATATATCTACATATAATTCGCTATCTACTAGCGCTGCTGGTTCCAACGACGACGAACGACGACGACGACGAAGACGAAAACGATGAAAAGAACGAAGACGACGACGAGACGATGAAGATGATGAAGACGATGTTACAGCGTCCAGTCCGACACAGGTCTTACAGAACTTCACACAGCTGTGGCTCAAAAAAAACAAACAAACAAACAAACAAAAAACACTCACGGCGTCTCTGCCGGCGACAAAGCGACAGTCTCACACAGGAGCTGTGGCTCACACACAGAAGCACAGAACGCAGCGACGGCCTAGCCAACAGGTCGCTGGTTCAAAACTCGGGAGCGGCGCGCTCTGGCTTGGCAGCAGCGGCGTCTCCAGCCCAACTGGCTCAGCGGGTAGTCGGTCCCAGGCGCGCAGTGGCAGGTAGGGTAGTTGTCGGCACTTGGGCCGCCTCTCAACACCGACACAGGATGGACAAGGGGGTAGACACAGCTACGGCCCCGACCCTCAGACAATGGCAGCCAGTCCCCTTCAGACCAGGGAACACTTCTACCTGGGGGAAACTGACTGCCACCAAAAACAGCTGGAGTCCCTCTTCGGTTTCTGGGTAGTTGCATTGCCGGAATCACTGCAGAGACTGCCTAACCGGTTCAGCTCACCCGGCTTTAACAGTGCGCAGGTGAGCAGCAGACAGGTAAACTTTTCAACCGGCTTCCGGACGACTACCTTCCGGTTAGCACGGTTGCATGAAAATTTGTGACTGGACGGGAAACGGTCCGTCACAATCATCGCAGAAAGAGAGAGAGAGGGGGGGGGGGGGGGGGGGGGGGGGGAAGGAGGGAGGAAGGAGACAGACAGACAGAGACACAGATAGATAGATAGATAGATAGATAGGCAGGCAGGTAGGTAGGTATAGGTAGCTGGATAGAGACAGACATACATGCATAGATTCATATATACATACATACAGACAGACAGACATATTTACATACATACATGCATGCATACATACGTACGTACGTACGTACATACATGCACACACACACACACACACGGTTGATAGGTCTGTTAATGGTCAATGGTCTGTTTCTGTCCGATGGTCGGTCTTGTGGATGGTTCATCGGTTTGTTGGTTGACTGTTTCGTTACTTAAAAGAGAATGTGCCGTCGGAAGAGTACGCCTGTACTTTTTAGGTGCGCGTGTGTGAGAGAGAGAGGGGGGGGGGGGGGGGGGAGGGACAGAGGCGAATGCGTCCCACTCCCATCCCTTCTTATAAAGTAGGGATGAGTGTTTTGTGAGACAAAGAACGAGAGATGAATTTAGGGTAAATGTTTTGTACCGCAGTGCTTGTCAAGTACATCTCTCTCTCTCTCTCTCTCTCTCTCTCTCTCTCTCTCTCTCTCTCTCTCTCTCAGTAAAAAGTGACAATTATATAAGAACAATAAAACTGTCGTTTTCTTTTATTTTTCAACTACAAAAATGAAAACGAATGAAAAGAAAAGAAAAAAAAAATAAACAGACCATGCTTCTATGTCAACGTGAAAGCGCGCTTTACAATTAAACAATGCATGCAAAGTCAGAAGAACAAATGGTTATGCACATCTTTTAAAAAAAAAAAAAAAAAAAAAGGAATAAAAAAAAACAGGAACGTGGACATCATTTTTTGTAGAACAACTTGTTGATTGAACTTCCTCGATCTCACTACATCTAGTACAGCTACCCCCATTTTCTCCCTCCCCTCCCCCCACCTCTCTCTCCTACACGGGCAAGGTCTTTGAGTACAGACCATAGGGTCAGAAACTAGCTTGCAGACTGCCGAGCTTTGTGTTATCATCAATCCATTGAATGCATTTTGAGAGACAAGACTGTCGCATCCGGAGCTGACCGTATCTGACAACACAGAACACAGAGTCCTACTGGGGCATCTTCTTCTGGGGCTTGTTTATTGACAATATATATAAATAATTGACTAATAAATTCCAAGGATAAGTAATCGAGCACCATTCCAGTTTTGTTTTATAATAAATATATATATATATATATATATATATATATATATATATATATATATACATGCATATAACACGTCCCACTTGTAGTGCTATTGCCACGTTATCACCGAAAGTGGTAGTGATCCTGTCTTTATTTACTTTTCTAATATTTTGATCATCATCATCACCATTATCATTATTCCTATCAGTAACATAACTATCATCATAACTACCTCGATTCACATATTGTCTCCTTCTTGACAGCCTCGTTTTCATTCAACGCCCATCTTGCGCTGAAGTGAATGAAGGTAAGTGATTGCTCGCTCATTTTCGTTGTCCTGAGTGTTTTGTATCTTGCCTGAAGAAGACGTAAGAGGTCGAAACGCGTCGTGTTTTGTCTTGTGACTCGTCTGTCTACGTTTTCTTCGCGGTTTGATATGAATTACATCTAGAATTTGTTTAAGATTTCCGCCTGCAGGTCGCCTCACTTTTCAACTAGATCTAACTATCGACAGTTGTGTTTACGATTTTCCTTCATTCACTGAGTTTTTTATTTCAATTTATCGGTTTTGTCTGGTTGCTTGCTTGCCAGCTTTTTGTTTGTTAGTTTGCTTGCTTAATTGCTTTTCCGGGCCCCGTTCGGCTCTGTCTGTTTCATCCGAACTCACCGCAGTTCACATCGCAAAAAGACGATCAGGCAGATATACACACATAGCCTACATACGGAAGCGTTCTCTAGTCCTGCGAAACCATTGAATTAAAGGTATTTTAGATATGCGATATAATGGCATGTACCGTAATGCTGATTCCTTAGGGGTCAGCCACGTGATCGCTGAGAAACAAACACAAACCGTTATATCGCTTTTATTTCTGTTTCCTGATATTGAAAAAGTCAAGGTATTGTAATTGTATTGTTTTCTACGTGTGTAGGAAATCCTCTTTTACCTCAGACAACAACAACAACAACAACACAACAACAACAACAACAACAACAACAACAACAAATTCTGCGGCAGTGTGAATGACCATGGTTTTTTTTTTCAGTGATGAAGAGGAAGATCTATCACCTTTGTCTCATACACATATACACACACGGGCGCGCGCGCGCGCGTGCGCGCACGTACATGACACCAGTTCAGATGACGTCAATTTCCTACCAATAATGTGGAGAAGGAAAAAAAAAAAAAAACAAGAACGCACACTACCAAGAGAATACACGATTAAATGCACAACACAATTATTCTATAGGCTTTTAAAGCTATGACAAGAGTAAAAAGCTGTGGATGTTAGCTGCACACAATACTACGGGCGTAAACGCTTAAATGGAATACTCAATATACTGAAGTTTCTAAGCTATGACAAGAGTGACATGTTCTGGATGTCAGTTGCACACAACACAAAGAGCATAAATGCTTAATAAAAGCGAAACACAATATCTTGTAGGCTTTTACAGCCTTGAAAGGAGTTCCAGGTCCTGAACGCTCCAGCCAGATCATTTCTGGCACTGCGAACGAAGCTTGAAACTCGGCTCCCTCAAAGACAGTCGATCGTTCCTGGACAGAAAGCAGTGGTTTCAATAATGATTCAAAATCATCGAGGTTACGTACATCCCAGTGCTGTTAGCACTCTCGTTTCATACAAAGCACAAGCTTATCATTTGGTATGGACATATTCTCGCATAAGTATGATGACTACACACTTGCTGACAACGTGAAAAGAAAGCTACCGCAGAACTTTACAAATATTTCACTCATACATTTAGAAACATTTAAAGTGTTTTTGTTCTCTCTTCCCAAGAGATTACAAAACATTCATATGGCATACTCTGATGTGAAGCAACAGGCCTATTCAAGCAAGGACTATCGATCTATTTGAAGCGAATGTAACAAAGGGGGTATCAAAAAAGATCGCAAGGCCTAGACTATGAGCAGTCAGTCACACTACTACTGCTACTACTACTACCACAACTATTACTGCTACTTTTTACTACTACTACTGCTGCTGCTGCTACTGCAGCTATTACTCCTACTACTGCTACTACAACTACTACTACGGCTGTTACCACCACAACCACCATCACCACCACCACTACTACTGCTACTACTACTGCTGCTGCTGCTGCTACCACTACTACTATCACAACTACAACTACTACGACTACTACTACTGTTCCTACTACAATGATTAAAAATTCAACAATCGATAGCAATCTACAAGAAAAATCAAGTAAATAATTGTTATGGGAAATAGCGGTACACGTGACACGCTTTAAGAAAGACGTAGGTTCAGTACATGTCAACCCCACATACCATGTACGACGTATATAGCTAATAATAAACTGGAATGATGACAGCTACATAAGTGATTCCATAGCTGACAGACAGAAAGCGATAAATGGGTTTGATCAGCCTTAGCATTGCAAAACAGACGCACAAAAAAAATCAACTGACAGTGGGTCAAACAAACAACACACTGCCAGGCGGTCAATGAACGATTTGTAAGACAAAGCTCTTCCCAAGATGAAACTCTCGGAAAACCTATCCTTAACCTATGACAAGCTCTTCCTAAGATGAAACTCTCGGAAAACCTATCCCTAACCTATGACAAGCTCTTCCCAAGATGAAACTCTCGGAAAAACCTATCCCTGACCTATGACAAGCTCTTCCCAAGATGAAACTCTCGGAAACCTATCCCTAACCTATGACAAGCTCTTCCCAAGATGAAACTCTCGGAAAACCTGTCCCTAACCTTATGACAAGCTCTTCCCAAGATGAAACTCTCGGAAAACCTATCCCTAACCTATGACAAGCTCTTCCCAAGATGAAACTCTCGGAAAACCTATCCCTTACCTATGACAAGCTGTAACCGTGAGAAAACTCTCAGAAAATCTATCCCTAGCCTATGACAATCTGTCTCCATGATGAAACTCTCAGAAAACCTATCCCTAACCTATGACAAGCTGTAACCGTGAGAAAACTCTCAGAAAATCTATCCCTAGCCTATGACAATCTGTCTCCATGATGAAACTCTCAGAAAACCCATCCCTAACCTATGACAAGCTGTAACCGTGAGAAAACTCGCGCAGAAAACCTATCCCTAACCTATGACAATCTGTCTCCATCATGAAACTCTCAGAAAATCTATCCCTAACCTATGACAAGCTGTCCC
>JADBJO010004570.1:152500-165000 GCA_016801955.1 Conus betulinus
AAGGTATACCACAAAGCTTCATTCTTCCACAAAAAGCAGATTTCTTGAAAGGTTATGGTATACAAAAAGGCTCCAATCATTTACAACATCACGAGGTATTGAATTCACAAAGTATGCGCCACTTCTTTGTTCGTTTCCAGAAAGTAGGATCAAGGTACACGACAAGATTCTATTCATTTGCAAAAGCTGAGTGGCAAAAATATACGACCAGGCTTTCGTTCATAAAAAACCTGGGGGTTTTCAACACACAAGATATAAACGAGACTCTATTTGATCGCCAAAAAAAAATATGTTATTAAAAACTCGAGTTACATGAAGGCTCCATATGTTCACACACACAAAATGATGTCAATAAACACTCGAGTGACAAAAAGGTTCTATTCTTTCACACACACAAAAAAAAAAAAACAACAAAAAAAACACGCTATTGAACCACCAAGTTATAACGAGGCTACACATGTTTACAAACTTATATGTTGCTGAACACGCAAGATATACAGCAACGCTGCATTCGTTCAGAAAAAAAAAAACAAGAGGTTAGTGAACACTCAGCGCATACAACAAGGCTCCGTGCGTTTACGTAAACTATTGAACACGCGAAATGTACCAGAAGGCGCCATTCTTTCCTAAACCTGTGGGCTACTGCACATGATATGTGCACAATAATGCTCAAATCGTTTGCAAAAGAACAAGAGGGCATTAAACGCACGTAAAGCTTAAGTTTATTTCCTATAGATATCGGTCACTGGACATACCTGGATAAATATAACAATCCTCACTCTCCCACGTCAAGTGTATCAATTCTCACTCTGTTTCCATGACACCTTCATTGATAGTTGACAGGAAGATTGCTTGCTTTGGAATGCAAAGAGGACAGAGGAGAGATATGTCAACATTTGCCTCCGTGGTGTATGACTGATATTGCTCCTTCCCATATGGTACAACAGCAACTATGGATTTTGAACATCACTCGATGTACGACGCTTCGAATTTGGAGTAACACATTGTGAAAATCAAACAATTGGAGGAACAAAAAACAAAAACGAAACAAAACAGCCTAATCACATTCACAAAAAAGAGTTTTATGCTTTCACATTTTAGAACCGGTAAAAAAAAAAAAAAAAGAAAAAAAGAAAGAAAGAACAGACAAAACATTGACTCAAAGACAGTATACATACTGATCACGAAACCGGAATAGTCTGAAAGGTCAGGGTCAAAGGCAGAAGGGTTGCCAGGCAACACGGAGAAGGTGGCCCCGTTCCCGACAAACGGAAGCGTGAAGTCGAAGGCACTGAGCCGGTCCACGGTGATGGCATAGCCCGGGCACGCGTCGAACCAGCCCGCCATCAGACCTGCACAGAACAGGAAATCGATCTTTGTTTCCTTCCTTCCTTCCTTCCTTCCTTACTTCCTTCTCTTTTCTTTCGCTCTTTCAGTTTGTTTGCTTTCTTTCTTTCTTTCTTTCCTTCTTTCTTTCTTTTGACAAATAAGCTCCTGCTTCCTTCCCCTTCCTTATGACAACGCTGACAATAGTATCAATGTTCTTTCTCTGGATCGCTTTTGCTCGTCGGGTTTCGTTCCTTGTAAGTATTAGTTTGTTCGGTTTTTTTTTTCTTTTCTTCTTTATTTTTTTTTCTTCTTTTTTTTTCTGTTTCATTTTTCACTAAATTCTCTCACTGTTTCATTCAGTGTGTGTGTGTGTGTGCGTGTGTGTGTGTGTGTGTGTGTGTGTGTGTGTGTGTGTGTGTGTGTGTGTGTCTGTGTGTGTCTGTGTGTGTTAGTGTGCGTACGTGTGCATATGTGTCTGTCTGCACAGTACAGGAATTAATCAATTAATTCCTTCCTTCCTTCCTTCCTTCTCTTTTTTCTTTCGCTCTTTCAGTTTGCTTTCTCTCTTTCTTTCTTTCCTTCTTTCTTTCTTTTGACAATAAGCTCCTGCTTCCTTCCCCTTACTTATGACAATGCTGACAATAATATCAATGTTCTTTCTCTGGATGGCTTTTGCTCGTCGGGTTTCGTTCCTTGTAAGTATTAGTTTGTTCGTTCTTCTCTTTTTTTTTCTTTTCTTCTTTATTCTTTTTTTTCTTCTTTTTTTTTTACTGTTACATTTTTCACTAAATTTCTCTCACTGTTTCATTCAGTGTGTGTGTGTGTGTGTGTGTGTGTGTGTGTGTGTGTGTGTGTGTGTGTGTGTGTGTGTGTGTGCGTGCGTGCGTGTGCGTGTGTCTGTCTGTCTGTCTGTGTCTGTGTGTGTTAGTGTGCGTGTGCGTGTGTGTGTACGTGTGCATATGTGTCTGTCTGTGTGCACGTGAATGTGTGTGTGTGTGTGTGCACGCGCGCGCGTGTGAGCATGTGCTTGTGCGTATGTGTGTGCATGCCTGCACGCGAGTGTGTGTGTGTGTGTATGTGCGCGCGCGCGCGCGTTCGAGCGTGATTTTGTGTGTGTGTGTGTGTGTGTGTGTGTGTGTGTGTGTGTGTGTGTGTGTGTGTGTGTGTGTGAGTGCGTGCATGTGCGTGCGTGCGTGCACGTGTGTGTGTGTGTGTGTGTCTGTCTGTGTGTTTGTGTCTGTGTGTCTGTGAATGTGAATGTGTGCATGAGTTTCATGACAATAAGAGCTTTGTCATTGTCCTAGTGTCTTAGAGTGACCAACCTACCGCGGCCCGCGGCCGGGTAGTTGATGTTTCGGTCAGTGAAGGTGCATTCGGTGAACGGAGACAGGACCACTTCTTACAGCTTTTCCGGGGCCTCTCTACACACTGCAACAGACGAGTCCCTGAATCAAGGACCATCAAGAGAGAAAAAGACAGAAATTTATATAAGCCTACCAAAGACATAATCAAAGAACTGTCGCTTTCCTTGTTTGGCGTCTCAGTGTGTTGCCAAAGCGACATACAGAAGATCACAGACTTCACACACACACACACACACACACACACACACACAGATAACGACTACGTTTCTTCCTACACCACACCGTAAGCCTTCTCTATGTGTGAGTGTGATGTGTGTGTTTTGCGTGTGTGTGTGTGTGTGTGTGTGTGTATGTGTGTGTGTGTTTGTGTGTGTGTGATGTGTGTGTGTGTGATGTGAGTGTGTGTGTGTGTGTGTGTGTGTGTGTGTGTGGTGTGTGTGTGTGTGTGTGTGTGTGTGTGTGTGTGTGTGTGTGTGTGTGTGTGTGTGTGTGTGTGTGTGTGTGTGTGTGTGTGTGTGTGATGTGAGTGTGTGTGTGTGTGTGTGTGTGTGTGTGTGTGATGTGTGTGTGTGTGTTTGTGTGTGTGTGTGTGTGTGTGGACAATCTCAAATATCAAACAGTTAAGTCAATGCTTGCAGTGACAATAGGAGAACGAACATGTTTAGCAACAATAACTGAGCATCGGATTCTAATAAAACTAATTACCAAGAAACAAGTCATCGACGTTCATTTTATGTTTAGCTACATTTTGCTTTAACTTATGACTTTTTTTTTTTCTTAATCACATTTTGCAGACTTGTAAAGAAAAATGTATTCGTCTTCAAACACTACACATCTTCCACATAGTCTGTTTTCTGTTGGAATGAATTCTCTTTCCTATGTCTCGTGTGTGTGTGTGTGTGTGTGTGTGTGTGTGTGTGTGTGGGTGTGTGTGTGCGTGCGTGCATGTGTGTGTGTGTGTGAGTGTGTGTGTGTGTGTGCGCGCGCGCGCGCGCGCGTGTGTGTATGTGCGCACGCGCGCGTGCGTGCATACATGCGTGCATGTGTATGTGTGTTCTCATTTATTAATGCTTACGAGCGTAAAAAGGTGATGGGCTTCAGATATACACTTCCTGAGAGCAACTGGCGGATTTAGGAGCAATAATTCATGGCAATACCACGGTGTGTGACATGAGAACGTATTGACAAAAGGGAAGTCACCCCACGGAAACATGCACATGTGTCTCGTTATTACTTTCTAACTTTGTTCCTACTTATGGCAAATTTTATTAGACAATAAATCCAGTCTAACAGTCATACGGTTTGGCGGCAATCAAACAAGAGCGTTGATAACTGTGCTCCTAATCGTAATGAAATAAAAGGTACGATAAATTATTATAATAGTGTCTAATTCGTAGCGGGACTGTGTATTAAGATTCACTTCAGATGTTCTAATTGTCTTTTAATGTTTTCCAAAGATTTTAAAAAGACGGGCCGTTTCGATCAATGCCCTGTGTGTGTGTGTGTGTGTGTGTGTGTGTGTGTGGTGTGTGTGTGTGTGAGAGAGAGAGAGAGAGAGAGAGAGAGAGGGGGGGGGGTATTTCCTTTTCAGGCGTTGCGTCCCTTACATTCTTTGAAAACACACACTCGATGAAATACAATTGTTACCAGTCATCATCATTAAGTACGCTGTACCGTTGCGCCATTATAGCAGCAGACCTCTAAACAAAAATTTTTTTGCTCAATAATGACGAATCGAGAGGTCCAAAGAGTAAAAAGATCTGCGCTTCTAACATTCATTTTCTGTGTGTGTGTGTGTGTGTGTGTGTGTGTGTGTGTGTGTGTGTGTGTGTGTGTGTGTGTGCTGCGCGCGCGCGCGCGCGCGCGCGTGCGTGTGTGTGTGGTGGTTTTACTTGTTTTTGTTTTGTTGCTTGCTTTACACACAGTTTCGAGCTGTTGCACAAGTTATTCCCCTTGCTCATGTTTTCTTTTGTACATCCAACAGACTGAAACAAATATGTGTGTTCAATACGATTCGAGTAGAATAAAAAATAAAAAAAAAATATTTATTTGTTTTGGCGCAACACTGGCTTTGTTTACCTTTTTTGTATCATTTTGTTTGCTGTGGTACTGATGAAACCCTGTTGTGTCTTTTCGGGCAGTCTTCGTTGTCTTCTTACTATCATGCAATTAAAAAAAAATGGCATTGCTCACGCTGGGCTTCTGTATGCTTCTAGCCGACAGGCTCCACACAGCCATCTTCACTCGTTTCCCTTCTTCACTGCCTAGGCTCCTCTACCACCACCCGATTCTGTTATTTCGTCCATTCCACTAAGATGTATTTATCAAACTGACAGAGATGAATGAAAAGGAAGTGAAAGCTCCTACGATGCAATCTGCGATTCAGCTTTTTTCCCTTTATAATCCACAACATCATCGATGGAAACGAAAGAAAGAGTGTCTTTCAGGACTTGAAATCAGCAAAGCAATCTCACTTAATTACTCAGGCCGACTGCTTTTTGTTTTTTTCTTCCAGTACATTTGCAAAAGAAATCACTCCCATATGCCCTGACCTACCGTACAAAATAATACTGAATAAACCGAAATCCAATTAAATCATTTTTAAGTATGCATGCTTTTCCACTTTTGACCGGTCAGTTAAGCGATGTTTGATGAATGAAGAAATGCTATGAAAGATACAAACCATTGTGACGGAAAATGAAAATGATTGATCGGCGGATTGATTTTGGATTTCAAACTATTCTAAGGAGCTAGCAGTTACACCAGTCCCTGCGTAGATGAAGATCGCCCTCACTGTTGCACTCTCTCTCTCTCTCTCTCTCTCTCTCTCTCTCTCTCTCTCTCTCTCTCTCTCTGTATGTGTGTGTGTGTGTGTGTGTGTGTGTGTGTGTGTTTAGAGGGTACTTTGTTAGTTGGTTGAGTAGGTGATTTCTGTCTCTTTTTCATTCCAAGTTTGTCCATGCTGCATCTATACACCTTCAACTTCAATCATTCGACGACACCCATAACTGAATAAGGATTCGGCCAACTGTTTTCCAGTTATCTTGCAGACAGTCAGACATGACTCTAAACACACACACACACACCCCACCCCACTACCCTCCACAGCGCTAGACGTATGCACAGGGTTAATGGGAGGGAACAACAATAACTAAACGTTACACACCGTCTCTGATGACGTCGACGTTGAAGCCTTCGATTTCACCGATGTCGTTCCTGCACACACACACACACACACACACACGCACGCACACACACACACACACACACACACACACACACACACACACACACACACATGCTGAGATGTGCGGCTAGTGAAGGAGGAGAATGGGATGGTACGCAAGCGAACATACATGGGCATGTGCATACATACTAGAGTCTGTTTGAAACTGCGTGTGCGTCTACAAGTCATTCTAAAACACAGCCACATCTGTGTACATTTTCAGGACGTCAGTCTTCATCAGTAAAATTACCAGGTCCCTCTATCAAAACATGATGTTATAATGTCCTTTTATTTACTGTACTTGATGCTCTTTCTTTTTCTCATACAGTTTTGATAAAGCAGTTTTACATTGTCTTTCACAGAACACGCCATCAGTAAGTGTTCAATTAGTAACAGCCTACATGACTGTGAACCGAACCACAGTGAAATTAAGGGAGGAAAAAAGAAAGAAAGAGAATGAGGGGTGGGGATGGGGGGAATCTTATTACGTCGGTACGTATTGTTGATTCTGCAACAGGCACCACTGCATGCTATGAACTGAACTGCAGTAAAGTTCACGTTACAGTGATAAATACTGACTTGATGACCGTCAAAAAGGCAAGCGATAAACACTCTCCAGTCAGTACACTCCATGTTTACGTTATTCAATGATAATCTGATGAAAGACTATACAGCAGTGAACTGTCTACAGTAAATTCCAGGTTAAATTGCACAATATTAATCAGTAACATCTTTGCAATGAACTCCATGTTGAATAACTCAATATTACCCTATTGACAGACTACATTGAGTAAACTCTCCGCAGTATACTCCATGTTTCAGTATATAATATTAATCTTATTGCAGACTGCATGGCAGTAAACTCTACTAAAATAATTCCATGTTACATTACTACTAATCTGGTAATCTCATAATAAGACTACATGGCAGTGAACTTTACTGCAGTAAATTCCATACTACGTTGAAACTAATCTGATAATAAAATTGCATGACAGTAAAAACTGATGGAGTAAAAATCCATGTTCCAGTGGTTAATACTGATCCAATAACAGACTACATGGCTGTAAACTCTGTTGCAGCAAACTCCATGGTGAAGACTGGAGACAAAGGATGACAGCCAATGGAGTGTGCAATCCCCAAGAGCAGAATTCGAGCGATATTAACCAGTTCAGACCAATATCACATCTTAAGATTTAGGGGGGGGGGGGGGGGGGGGGATCTTCTCTACTATGGCAGCAAAACTGGCGGCATATCTCACAGAACTTGAATTTGTCAGTCCCGGACAAGAGACATCCGGGAGTATCTGGATGTGTGGAACATACCACTATGATTTGGAAAGCAGTTCCAAGAGTTTAGACAGGGAAATGGTATCAGTGTGGCTCCATCCAGCAAGCACATATGGATCAATTCCACTCTAACTGATCCAACTGGCCTTCAGTATGCATTATGTCCCGAGGAACACCTGAAGAAGCATTTTGATGGCTTCACAGTGCGGTTCTCCACACACACACACAAAATACACAACACACCGCATCAAATCTGGAAGTTGGCTTTAGATACGCTGTGCAATTTTTCCAATGCTGCTTGAGTTGTCAAAGGTGGTCATCACGACAGCAGCAACAAACCGTGCAAGTTCTGCAGACCGCAGGAATAAACACGAAATACCCCGCCACCATCACCACCGCCCCCTCCCATTTAGTAGTACCTCTCATGGATGACTAAAAAGCGCTTTCGCCAAGGAAGATTAGACGATTCTGTCGCTTTATCCAAGATGTGGTTCCAACAAAAATCACCAAGCTTCTAACTGCGAAAAAAGGTACCTGAAACAGTTTACGTTTACTGTAGCCAGCCAAGCCTTCCAACAATGCTTGAAGAACCAGCCAAAACCCTTGGAAGGTATTATGATGACTCCTTGAAAGACACAAAGAGATCAAACAAAACCATGCAAAAGACAGAAGAACCCCTTCGGGTAACAGACCAGTGCGACATCCCCGAAAACAAAGTCTATTCCTGAATTTCATGCTGATCCTGTAGCTCCTTTGTCCTCTACTGATCTGCAATATCAGCTCCAGCGCGGTGGAATCAATGGAAGCCAAAATCAATCAACGCACAAGGGAATGAGATGGTGTTCCACCTGGTCTGTCAAGCGCTGCGCTCTCTTGTTACCAAGATAAGCTAAAGTTACCCATGATACCCATTCTAACAATAAAGCTACTAACCACGCTTGAGGAGGTCAGGGACGAGGTTGTGAGATCTATCGAACCCAAGCTAAAAACTGGCAGAAAATCGAAATTAAGGAGACGGTAAAAGTCTTTCAAAGCAAAAAAAAAAAAAAAACGAACAAACACCACGGAAATTACAGGACACACAGAACCCAACAGACATGGACTGGGATAAACAGAGATCGAAAGCAGAACGGAAAGGAAATAGAGACATGGCGATATAGACTGGGACTGAAAAAAGGAAAAGGATGCTAAGATAACCCGAAGGCAGTCTAGCAATGCCAACAGGAGCAACATGGCGTATGGCTTCTCTTAGGATCTGTATATGACCTTGTGCCACCGAATTCAAACCTGAAGACAGGGGACAAATCAGATGACCCCGCATGTTCACACTGTCAGAACACACAAACGGTGAAATATGTCTTCAATTCATGTTTTTGATATTGCCGGAGGAAATATTACGCCACCAGAAGCTCCACCACACCAACAACATTCTAAACAGCAGAAGGCCATACATTAAGGTCTGTGGCAAACTGAGACATCAAGAACATTGAAGCAGGGTTTAATGAAATATACAGCAGAAGACTGGGAGCGAGCTCAGCAAACCGTCCAAAATGGAAAACCATCCAGAGATCATAAGGAAGAGTGGAATGGACCGGATTTAGTACTCCACTCAACTTCATCAAAACGAACTATTCTGATTGAACTCAGAGTCCCATATAACAGCAGAATAGAGGAAGCTCACATCTGCAAGACATCAAAGTATGCCCGTCAATCCAGCAGCTGGAGGGAATCTGGCTTCCAGGCCAAAGCCCTCACCATAGAGGTTGGAGCGAGTGGGTTGGTAGGTTCATCAGCCTATGATCTCATAAAACAGCTCTCGGTTTCTGGTTGAAAAAGGGCCAGATCTCTCAAGGCAATGGTAGAGGCAACTGAAAAGAGTTTCATTTAGATCAGGTCGAGGAGGAACACAACAGTTTCAAAGGGATTGAATTTCCTAACATAGAGTATGTGCCCCACGTCTATGTGGGCAGGACATCAGTCACGAGGCTACTTGGCCCTGAGAAGCCTTACCCTCCAGAGGGTGTAGGTTCGAATCTAGGCAGCGCCAAAAAACCATTTCTGACGGCAGAAGGGCATTAAAAAGTCATGACCTGGATGCAGGTCGACCAGTTCAGGGCAAAAAACACTTATCTGGAGGGCGTGGGGGGTAGGGAGTGAAGGGGGAGGGGAGGGAAGTTTGCTCTGAACACCTCATGCTGTAAAGCTCTCCGTAGAGTTTTTTTTTCCTGCCGTCATCTTACATTAACAAGTATTGATCTGATAACAGGTAACATGGTAGGAAACTCTACTCTAGTGATCCCTTTTATTAAAAAGTATTAACCTGATAATCTGCAACATGATATGATAATTTGCACTAAGGCCGTGAACTAAACTCAATAACGGAGACCTACGTACACGAACTGGAATGGTTTTTTCGTCGTCCACTGATTGCAAACAGCCATACTTTGTCGTCGTCCTCAGGCTGAAAAATGATCAAAAGAATTATTCATCTGTGTGTGTGTGTGTGTGTGTGTGTGTGTGTGTGTGTGTGTGTGTGTGTGTGTGTGTGTGTGTGTGTGTGCCCCCCCCCCCCCCCCCCCCCCTCGTACAAGGGCGTAAGTAAAGGGTATGTATGGATACGCTGATATGCGAGCTGAATAAACGACAGACATACATACGCACGCGGACACACACACACACACACACACACACACACACACACACACACACACACACACAGAGGCGCTTCAGAGAGAGAGGGGGGGGTAAGGAAGAGAGACAAAACAGAAAAAAAGATGAAGAGAGATGAGGTGTGGTGTGGTGGTATGATAGAATGGTAATAGTATAGTTATGATAACAACAAAAACATCAACAAAATAACAATAACAATAATGATAATAACGACTACGTACCTTAGTAAATGTGGAAGTAAGCCACTCTAGAACATATGGAGCTGGCGTGACAACGTTGATACACAGGCCAAAAACACATAAGCCACAGACACAGCGCACCGCCATCCATGATTATCTTCCCTGTCCGCTCAGATGGCGCTTCGATCAATGACCTGCACTGTAAGGCTGCAAGGGAAAATTTTTATTTACGATGGGCTTATGAGTTGAGCGCGCGCGCGCGCGCGCACACACACACACACACACACACACACACACACACACACACACACACACACACACACACACCAATCATCCATAAAATTCGTTAAATGTAGCCTACATCAGTCCTTATCATTTGTTCTCATAAGAAATTTCAGTGTTATCCTAATGCAACAACACAACACTTTGAGCATTTTTCTGTGTTAAGTATGGCGTAGCTAAACATTCTGTTACGTTTTCCAGCGGGGGAAACTTTAGAAAAATCAGTAACTTTCACCCCTAGACCTCCATGGGGAGTCATTGGGGAACCCCACTGAAGACCAGGTCCCCCGATTCTTCCAGTTCTGTCGGTCGAGTATCAAGGCCTGGGCCTCTGCAAACATTTCTCTGTCCACTCTGCAATGGTATCAGTCCATACGTCTCCCTCCTTCAACATTTCCTGGGAGGACTGCCTAAGAAAGGGCTCTGGATTTTGTTACATGGTCATACCAACGTAGTTTTGTTCGCTTGACTAATGCCAGGAGGTATTCGTATGGTCGTTATGTGCCGTCTGATAGTTTGACGCACTTGCTGATCGGTGATATGATGGGCGAGACTTACGTCCTGTTGGCCGGAGGCCCTTAAAGACAGGGCATAGACTACTCGCATATACACAGGTCTGCATATTCTGTGACAACTGTTGTCGTTGGCAGTGTGACGGGTGAGTTCCGTGTTGTTGAGGCCGTCGTCTGTCGCTCTCTGAGCTCAGGAACCTTTTGAACTTTAGTTCAAATTCGGGTGTGTTGGTTGGGCCCCCACCAAAAGGCTGTCTTCAGGGCCACCAGGCGGCTTTCTTCGCACTCGAGTGGCGATGGTCCTGTGCCGCCGCGTGAGGCCGCCTCAAAGGGGGAGCAGGACGAAAGTCGCTGGAGCACTGTGCGAGTCCCTATCATTCTGTGGTCCACGCAGAGTACGGCCGAGAGGGCAATTTTTCAGCCCCACCCCATGATTAGTGCTCCCATGCCCAGCCCAAAGCATGGCATCCGAGGCCACGGTAATCGTAGTCAGGCAGCGCTCCATCGCCGATTGCCACGCATCTCCATCAGCAGTCGTTGTTCCGGTGACACAGGCAAGACCGCCGTCACCAATACGGCTTTGAAGTATCGCTGTGCCACCTGACACTGACCTCTCACATCGGTGTCCCTCAAAAGAGAGCTGCCACCTCTCCTCGGTGTTTGCTGCTATGTCACCTCGCAGCGAACAGCATTCTGCTCGCAGTAAGCGGCGTTACCGTTACCGTTAAGGGTGACATGAACGTCCTATTGACCTGAGGCCCTTAAGGACAAGGTTACTGCAGACATAGGTCTGCATCATTGTGGCAACTGCTGTCGCCTGGCAGTAGTGGGCGGGTTTCAGTGGGGGTCGTCGCATTCCTCTCTCTGAGCTCGTGTTCCTCTTGCACGTTGGTTCAGTTTTGGTCGTGTTGCTCTTGAATGTTGGTTCAATTTTGGTCGTGTTCCTCTTGCACGTTGGTTCAATTTTGGTCGTGTTCCTCTTGAATGTTGGTTCAATTTTGGTCGTGTTCCTCTTGCACGTTGGTTCAATTTTGGTCGTGTTCCTCTTGAATGTTGGTTCAATTTTGGTCGTGTTGCTCTTAAACGTTGGTTCAATTCAGTGTTGTTGGTCGACCGACGATAGGCGTCGGTGTGTGTTGCCTTCTTTCCCCCAAACATCAGGCTGTCTTCAGGACCACACGGGCGGCCTTCTTCATGTTCGGGTGGCGATGGTCCTGTGTGCCGCGTGAGGCCGCCTCAAGGAGGGAGCAGGACGAAGGTCGCTGGAGCGCTGCACGAGTCCCTTATACTTGGCGGGTACTCGTTGACTGAGGCCGAGAGGGCAATTTTTTCAGCCCACCCCGTTAGGAGTGTCTACCATGTTTCCTGCCCAAAACAGAGCATGGCTTTCCAGACCACGATAGTCACAGTCAGGCAGCGCTCCTTCGCCAGTCGCCCCACATCTCCAGGAGCCGTCCCCCGGCGACACAGGCTAGACCCGCCGTCACCCACATGGCTGGAAAGTTGTCTGCGCCGCTCGACACTGATCTCTCACATCAGTGTCCCTCAAAGGAGAGCTGCCACCTCTCTCCTGGCGTCCACTGCTATGCCACACTCCGCAGCAGACTCGTAAGAGGCGTTAAGTATGCTCCTTTTATCACAGCAGCGACCCG
>JADBJO010004570.1:170000-194119 GCA_016801955.1 Conus betulinus
AATGATGTCCTGGCTGCAACAGTATCAGAAATCAAACGTGTGTGGCCACGTATGGGCTAGCAACCATCAGCAATATGTGAGTAATTCATATCACCAAGATAACACAGCGGATGGTGAACAAAAAAAAAAAGTTCTAGGCTGTTACTGATTTAGGACAGAAACTAAATTTGAAAGTCAGAATGCCACTCTTCTAATTTTCAGCCATGTGCCTTTTTCAAGAGAAAAACAAAAACAAAAACAATGCAACTACGTGATGTCCATCTTTGGCAAGTCAAAGAGTTGCCAAAGATGGACATCACGCAGTTGCATTGTTTTTGCGGTTTTTTTTTTTTTTGTCTTGAAAATGGCCACATGGCCGAAAATTAGAAGAGTGGCATTGTGATTTTCTATACTGTTTTCTTCCCTTTGGAGGACTATTTGTTTCTAAATTTGAAAGCTTCACTTTTGATGGGAAACTGTCAGATATGACCGGCAGAAGGGACTCAATACAGTGTCCGGCGGCAGAAATGTCCACTACATCACTGATTGTCCTGTAGAAAAGATCCAGCTGGTATTTCAATTACTCTAGTCCACCAGTTCATGGTCATCCGGCATGGATGTCATTGGGCTGGAGCTGTACCTGTTGGTGGCACTTCTAGAGGCTCTTCTTTGTACCATCTACCTGTTTCCTTATACTGTCTAAGCACAACTGTATGCCCGATATTCCTCTTCATTTGTGTGTTTGGTTCTTGAGTGTAAGAAAATCCTGGACACTATTCTTTGTATTACTCTTTGCGTGTTATTTTCACCCCAAAATTCCTTTGGGGACTATGTAAATGTGTCTCCACAAGCCGCATATGCATGTTTGTCTCCACATGCATGTGTGGTGTGTGTGTGTGTTTGTTTGCTTATCTGTATGGATTTCAATGGCACTTGAAGTACCGGATGCATAATTTGAATACATTAAAACCATATTCATCACTTACTTTAGCCTTGACATAGTGACCAGGTTCAAGGTCACTAATAAAATCTTTATCATAGTTGAGTGGGCTTTTTTTTGTTTCTCTCTCTCTCTCTCTCTGTTCTTTAACTCCATGAAATATGTGATTGAATATGATAACTATCACAGGACATTCCACCAAATGTCCTCAAAGATGCTTCCAGTACCATTTCTGTTGGCGACAGAAGGTACCTTGAACACAAAATGAGAAGCAGAAGTCCAACAAGCTATCAAAATGTATACAAAGACACTCCCCTCTCTAAAAGCCTTAAATGATGACACAACCATGATTTCCACAAAGGAAGATACACACACAAAGTAGTGAAGCAAAGTTGTCTAACGAACAAAACAAAAAAATTGAAGTCTGATTGTAGGAACAAAAATCAACTGGAGAAAAAAATTATGCTCACTGTAGCCAACCAAACTATTTTAACAATGACAAAAGAACCACGGAAGAATTTTTGAAGGTGGCATGATGACTCCTCCAAAGATACAAAAAGGGGAAATGAGACCAAGCAAGTGGAGGAGAGAACACCTACAATAAACTACAGTGGCTGCATTGGCAAATACAAAGTTTCGGTACCTATAGTTGAAGCTGATGCGAAGGCTCCTCTGGCCTCTACTAATACTCAACATCAGCACTACCACAGTAGATCATAATATCTCATCTAAAGACCCTCTATTGTCCACTTCTCCCTCAAGTTTCTTCCTACTATGTAGTTGTACCTGACGAATGTGATGTGTCATCAAAGTTCATGTTGTTTCCAGCCCAGTCAACTGTGGGGAGCAGGGAGGAGCAAGGGGGAGGGGGTGGGAGGAGGGAGAGGGTGGGGTGGGGTGGAGGAGAGATCAAGGCCGTCATCTGGTCAAAATTCAAAAGTTGTGAACACCACACACACACACACACACACACACACACACACACACACACACACTCCAATAAATCATTCAGCATACAAACACTATTTAAACACCTTACTTCCATTAAACCTGTGAACTGATGAAGAATTGTTCTTCTTTAGGAACTTAAAAATCACATCCAGTGGAACATTTGTGAACAATGCATTCATGAATCTGCTATAAAAATCAAAGAAAAGTTTTCATAACTCATAAATACTTGAGTGACTTTGAGGAAACTGACTGCCCAGATGCCACTCTGACAGTTCTCCAAAGAAAAATGATACATCTATTGGTCACGATGATAACAATGAGTCACTGACTTTATACTTCACAAGCTGTCAGACTTGACCACCTCTGAACTCAAAGTGTCTTGTCCTGTACTTTGTTTGTCAATGTTCTTGGCGGCAACTAACCCCCACTCTTTCTAAATTCAACTATTGCCAGTCAAGACTAACAGTGGGCGACAGGACATACAGAAAGGCAAGACTGTTAAAAACAATACCTTGCTCTTCATACAGAAAGGCAAGACTGTTAAAAACAATTCCTTGCTATTTCCAGGTGAGAATATTATTAACAAATGGCGAATGTGCCCAAGCACAGGTGCTCTTGACTGAGCATGAGCTATGCTGTAAAAAAACAATGAGAGAGAGAGAGAGAGCGAAGAGAGAGAGAGAGAGAGAGAGATGAGAGAGAGAGAGAGAAAAGGCATAGCCAGCTGTTGCTTCAAATTAATGAGAGAGAGAGAGAGAGAGAGAGAGAGGCATAGAGAGAGAGAGAGAGAGAGAAAAGGCATAGCCAGCTGTTGCTTCAGATTACAAACTCTTTTTCTCAAACGGTCAGAGCACGCTTGCAAATTTGAGTATTATAATCAACATGTTTATTCGAGCAAAACCAACATGCAATAGGAGAAATATTTCAGGCACCAATCATGGGTTCTTGCGTGGGTAAGGAGTCACTGACAAGAGCTGAACATAAGGGAATCAGTTCATGGTCTCTCAACTAATGAGATCCTCCTCCCCCTCACCCCCTCTATAAAAAAAAACAACTTTTTAATCCCAAGTAGGACAAGGTTTCTGAGCAAACAACCATCTAAAATGAGCTGATCGAAGCCACAGCTCACACGCACAACAAACAAGCACACAAACAAATGCACACATCCACAAGCATTCGCCTTGAAACACTGTCTGTATTTTGCATGCTGGTGTATTCATATGTACACTGTAAGCATGCGAGTGTGTACGCATGCACATGTGCGTGCCTACGTGTGTGCGTCCGTGCGTGTGAGCATGTGTGTGTGTGTGTGTGTGTGTGTGTGTGTGTGTGTGTGTGTGTGTGTGTGTGTGTGTGTCCATGCTCACGTTTGAGTAGGGGTGTGTGCTCATGAGACTTAGTGCTCAGTTTAATTGTGATCTCATTCTCATATGAAAGAAGATCAAACATTAGTTTAGAACATCACAGTTGCTACAGCAAAACTACATTAACTACTGAATTACAGAACTGAAGTTCTGACTTGTATTTTTTCAACTCTTTTACTTGTGAGTGTTGTTATGTAGCGTGCACCACAGATCGGTATTAAAAGATGTCAAACTGGGTGGGGTAAAAAAAAAAAGGTTTATATAAGCATAAAATGAATTTTGAATCGTTGGACATAACAGTGAACAAGAAAAGCAAGTAATCAGTTGTGATTTTCTGCAATCTTTCCATCTAGCAGCACAATTTAAACTTTAATTACTTGTGTTATACAACATCTGCAAGTTATACAGAATGTAATGAAATTCTAACAGACTGCACATACACATTTCAGGTGTTTTTAGGTGCCCCTAGTACCTTGCATACATCCAACAATTACTTCTATAATGACGACGAATTACTACATAATGATGAATTCAATTACCTGCAGGTCGATTTTTGATGTTGTTGTTGTTATTGTTGTTGACAATTCAGCTGATTGCCATATCTGAAGTTGCTGTACAAATAATGTCTAACCACACATTTTTGCGCACACGCGCATGTGCGTGCGTGCATGCATGTGTGTGTGTGTGTGTGTGCGTGTGTGTGAAAGCTTAGTGGAAGCTCTTTTAAGACCTCCAGAAGTCCTCAATACCTGGGCCTCAAAAGTAAAACAGAAGGCAGTCTGAATTTTCAGGTAAATCTGCCACAGAAAAATGGACCAAAAGTACAAAAGAAAGCATGTCTTACAAGATTCAGAGTCTGAGAGGGATTGTTCACAGAGGGTGTAACACTGCATCCATGCTTTGATAGCAACGAAGTGGCAAGCAAATCCATTTGAAGGCCAATTTGTTTGATTCTTCTCTCCACAAGAACATCATGGTGTGCTTCACTGTTCGTACACTTTCCGCTAATTTCACTGAAGAACAGAAAGTGAGTTTATTTAACTCCTTTTTTTCTTTTCTTTTCTACCAGGTTTTACTTTTAGTACCATACTTTGACCAAAGGCTTAGGAGGAGGCAGTACATACAGATCTGCCTTCGAGAGGGACTGCGATGGTTCCCTCATGCAGCTGGTCAAGGGTTTTCATATTTATAATACATATTTTTCCCATTTTCTTCATTTTCAACCTTTTTTCTTTCTAAATTTCAAATCTTTGCCAAGTCATTACTATAATGATGGAAGAATTGTTAACCTGCACTTGTTTTCCCCCATTTCTTAATCGTTCAGCATTATACTTTGAAAATGACTAAAGCCTATATTTGGTGAGAAGTTTCAAGTGCACCAGACCGTTATACTCAATGTGTCGTGATCCTGTTCATTAAGTCTTCATGTGACATGAAAGAAATTAAGCTGCCAGGAGACATTGATACACTGTGTGTGGAAAGAAGAGGATGTTACCATTGGTGACAACTTATCATCTGTATGGCAGTCATCAAACCAATGTCACCAGGTCTAATAATATTTACACTGCATGCAAAATCTGCTTGAAAACCATGTTTTGTCAGCACACAAACATGTAATTAACTGCTTCTGATCTAATGCTAAGTACATGTCAATTTGTCATGATTAAAACAATGCTGAAAATTATCACTAATGACTTACAATCCACATCCTGTGTAGCATATTCAAACAAGGGATTTAAAAAAAAAAATTCGCCAATATCTCTCATTCAACTACATTCAACTCTGATAAATCATGTAATTGTTAAGAAAGTTCAAGTTTACAAGGGACACACACACACACACACACACACACACACACACACACACACACACACACACACACACACACCACCACCACCACATATAAACGTGACCACGCGCGCACACAAACCACACACAAAAGTATGCCTGCACATCTATGACACATACAACTAAAACACTTTGCTAAGGATGTGTCAATAAGGAGGCTGGCCTTTGGACAGGCTGTTCATATTACCAAGGGACACTCCTTTCATCTTCATTTCCATTGGGGCTCATCTTTCCCCTTTAACTGATTCAACATTTCATTTCTATTGATGACAGAAGATAATGTAGATCACTAATGCTCATGTAAATAAAGTGCATCAACAATGCTGCTAAACAATAGCTGGTATCACAGTCATCTACCAATACACAGAATTGACAAAATACCATCAGCAATGTGGTCACAGTCAATACAAAGCCCCTGCAATACAATCACAGTCATCTGTCAGTACACAGGGTTTACAAAATACAGTTAGTAGTGGTGGTCATAGTCATCTGTCGACATGCAGAGTTGATAATATACGATCAGTAGTTATGGTCATAGTCATCTGTCAATACAATGAGCTCACAAAAGACTATCAATAGAGATGGTCCCAGTCAAATGTCAACATACAAGAGTTTACAAAATACAATCACTAACAGTGGTCACAGTCATATGTCAATACACAGAGTTAACACGACACAATCAGAAATGGTGGTCACAGTCATGTGTCAGTACACAGAGTTAACACGACACAATCAGAAACGGTGGTCACAGTCATGTGTCAGTACACAGAGTTAACACGACACAATCAGAAACGGTGGTCACAGTCATGTGTCAGTACACAGAGTTAACACGACACAATCAGAAACGGTGGTCACAGTCATGTGTCAGTACACAGAGTTAACACGACACAATCAGAAACGGTGGTCACAGTCATGTGTCAGTACACAGAGTTAACACGACACAATCAGAAACGGTGGTCACAGTCATGTGTCAGTACACAGAGTTAACACGACACAATCAGAAACGGTGGTCACAGTCATGTGTCAGTACACAGAGTTAACACGACACAATCAGAAACGGTGGTCACAGTCATATGTCAATACACAGAAACAACAAAATACAATCAGAAACGGTGGTCATAGTCATATGTCAATACACAGAAACAACAAAATACAATAAGCAGAACTACACATCACCTGTCACTACACACAGTTAAAACAATACAATCATCAGTGGTGGTCATAGATTGTACAATACACAACAGTTAGCAAATATATAATCAAGTTGTTTGTCTATGAGCAAAATCAACAAAATATAATCAGCAATAGTGGTCACAGTCATCAGTGAAGATGCAGAGGTAATAAAATAAAATCAGTAGTGGTTGTTACCAAGGTTACAGTGACACGTCAATACGCAGAGTGAACAAAATATGGTCAACAGCTGTGGTAATCCTCTATCAATGCACAGAGTTATCAGATAAATCAATTACGGCAGTTACAGTCCTCAGTCAATGTACATAGCACTGACAAAATACAGTCAATAACGGCATTTGTAGTCATCACTATGCCTGACCACCTTTCGTCTGCTATCCCCTTCATATCCTTTGTAGGCTGGGACGCCTCTGGTCTCCTCATCTTCACAGGCATATCTGTCATGACTGGTGTATCTCTGATCTTCACTGAAATCTCCCCTGCTCACATGAGTGTGCTTTTCAACATCATTTTGCCTGCTCAGATGGATCCGCCTCTCAGAATACTTTCCTTTACTCAAAGTCTTCTCTTCGGGGATAACCGTGCCTTCTCACAGAGTTCTGTGCATCAGGAAAATCATGCCTACTCACAAGAGACTGCTCTTCAAGATAATCTTGCCTGTTCATATGACGCTGCACCTCAGGATAGCCTTGCCTTCTTATGTGTTCTGAGACTTTGGGATAATCTCGCCTGCTAACATGAGTCCACTCTTCAGGATAATACTGTTCATTCCAAGAAGTCTTTGGATGACTGAGCCTGCTCACAGAACTCTGTTTCTCAGGAAAATCAAGTCTGCTCACGACTGGTTGATCTTCAGGATAATCTTTCCCTGCTCATATGATGTTGCTTTTCAGAACAATCTTGTCTTCTCTCACGTTTCGTTTCTTCTGGGTACTCTCGCCTGTTCAAATTAATCCACTCTTCCGGATAACGTCGCTTTCTTGCAAGTGTCTGCTCTTCAGGATAATCTTGCTTATTCACACGAGCCCACTCTTGAGGATAATCCTGTCTGTTCATGCGAGTCCACTCTTGAGGATGATTTGGCTCATATTCCTGAGTCAGCTCCTTATGATAATGTTTCTTGGCAACAGATGTCTGTTCTTCAGAGTAATGTTGCCTTTTCATGTGAGTTACCTCTTCAGGATAATCTTGCTGGCTCCTATAAGTCGTTTTTCAGGATAATCGTGCTGGCTCCTGTAAGTCTGTTTTTCAGGATTATCGTGCTGGCTCCTGTAAGTCCGTTCTCCAGGATAATCTTGCTGGCTCCTGTAAGTCCATTTTTCAGGATAATCGTGCTGGCTCCTGTAAGTCCGTTCTTCAGGATAATCTTGCTGGCTCCTGCAAGTCCGTTCTTCAGGATAATCTGGACTTCTCAGATGAGCTACCTTTTCAGAATAATCTTGCCGGCTTACAACAGCATGTTTTTCAGTATAATCTTGCCTTCCTAAAAGAGATTTCTGTTTAGGATGATCTCTCTCTCCTTTCATGGGTCCACGGTTGAGGATATTCTCGCCTGCTCACAAATGACAAGAGATATCTTTTTTTTTGTGGAAGAAGTTATACAATGATTTGCTGGAAATATATACAATAAATTGTATATGCTAGATCATGAGTGTATTCATGAATTGCCCAGTCAAAGGTCAAAATCGTTTTGAAAATTTTCTCTCTATATCAATAAATAAATCAAGCATCAAGCAACAGGAATCCATGGATTGCCCAGCCAAAGGTCAAAATCATTTTGAAAATGTTCTTTCTATGTATCAATAAATAAATAAAGCATCAAGGAACAGGGATCTTTTTAAATTCCACTGTGCATTTATAAATGATGAGGTAAAGAAAACAGGATTTTAGCCGCCATTTTATTACATGCTGACTGATCCCAATCAATTCTGATCAAAATTTTTAGATTTGCTAAAAGCCTTGAAAATGCCAAATCCATTTATTGGTGAAGTTGTACAAAAAAGTATATCTAAATTTGTTCTCTATGATCAATTAAAAAGTACCTAACAATATGGCTGATTCACCTTCTGTGTTAAACACTTCAGAAGTTGTTACACTGGTAACCATTATATCCAAACACTTTGTCAGTATAGCCCAACTCTAGTATATCAATGGCCAAGCCTAATTGCAATGGACATTCTGAACAACTTGCAATGCCCTTTAATGACCATTAAAGGTCGAAACACTAGACAATAAAAGGAGAAGAAAGAAGTCACAGATGTGTTTTGTTGTTTTTCATTTAACTGGTATGACTTTCCAGTCCAGCTTGTCATCTGCAGAACTTGTGATACTGATGTCACGCAGTGACAGCTGAGAGAATGCTAAACACTACATGTCTGAAACTGCTTCAAAATATATTCTGACACTGCCATTTTCATATCTGTAATTACAGTGTGACATGTATTCCATGCACAGGCACATACTGTGACAGTCTTTTTTTTTTTTTTTTTTTGCTGTCCCAACCTCTCTGCGCCACTTCAGAGGCAGTGCACCCACACTGCCCATTCCAACACCCCGTCCACAGCCACAGCCCGGTCGGCCCCGCCGCAGACCCGGCACCGGCAATCCACAGGAAACAGTCAATGTCAAGTCGTCAAGAGGCAACCCACCGGAGGAGACACTGCACTGCTGCCGGGTCACTTCGGTGGTGTTCAGTGGCGCCTGTTCTGGTCTAACATAAGCAGGACACCACCTACGAAGCCCTCTATTGACGACAATAATTGCTTAGTCGTGGAGCCGGCGTGAGTGAGCTCTCCCCCTGGAGGGCGCCACCACGTCCATCCAGCGACAGCCCCCATGGACTCGCCGATACCGGAGACCCCGACGGATCCAAACCAAGCCACAGACGTGGAGAGGACATCGAAATTGTGGTCACCATGAGAGCAGGGCATGAAGGGCCACAGAATTTGAGACTTTTTTTTTTTTTTAATGCTGATCGATGAGAATGAGGATGATTAAGATGATGCTACGGATTCCCATTTCGGTCTGAGACTACATGACAGGGCTGTACTCTACGCTTCCTTTCATAATATATCCCGGCGTCAACCAGGCCCGAGAGGTACAGGCACCTGCAATGTTGGCCAAGAAATTTGAGCAACACTCTCGGAAACGCAGCAACTCAACCCTGGGTAGAACCGGTCGTGGTAGAAAAACCCACATGACTTCTGATGGGATTCGAACCCACGACCTCCCAGCCGGGAGTCCGCGACGCTAACCACTTCGCCACGGCAGCTGGTTACTGTGACAGTCTTTGTTAGTATACACAAATTTAAAATGTGTTGCAGATACATTAATGCACATAAAGAGGGGTGGTAAAATGGCAACTTGTTCCTGACACAAACAACACAGGATTGTGGTCGGGTATCAGGGGAGGAAGTGGGTGCTAATAAAAAGACAAATTGTTGTTGACACAGAAAGCTACGTACACAATAGGCAAGTGTAATGGAAATGGTGAGAGAAGAGAAATCATAAAATGGGAACCTGCTGCTGACGCAAAAAATCTACACAATCAGGGGGGAGGAGGGGTGGGGGAGGGAGGGGAGAGGGGGAGAGGACTGATGAAAATGGCAACTTCTCATTGAGACAGAAACCTATACAATGGGGTCGGAGTGATGAAATGACAAGTTGCTGCTGACACAGGAATCTGCACCATGGGAAGGAGAGATGAATTAGCATCTTGAGACAGAAATCTACCCAATGGAGAGGAGTGATGACATAGTTCCTGATGAGACAGAGATCCGCAGAATGGAGAGTAGGGATGAAAAGGCAAGTCGTTGTTGACAAAGAAATCTACACAATAAGAAGGAATGATGAAATGGCAATTTGTAGTCAGCAAAAAGGAAGAGTGTAAGACCATCTGCAGACATACCAAGTAAGAAACTAACATCCTCCATCAATGTTTTCCTACCTGACATCACCATAGTCCTCTTCACCTCTTGTTTTTACCACTGGCAGTCTCAGCTTCATAGCTTTGATCCATTGATACTGATGGTGGTGGTTCTGGACATGTGAACAATAAAATCAAGCATATCCACATATGAGTAGCAACCAGCAGCATGTCATGTTATCATCAATTCATGCTATCTTCAGAGACAAAAATTCAGTACAAAATTCTCAAAAACACTTCTTACCATTTAAAAAAAAATTACATAAAACATCATCATATGCCAGCTATATCATGAGTAAAAATACATTTGAACAGCTATCTTTGCAGGAGTAGTCAATTCTCTTATTAAAAAACAAACAGAAAATTGTTTTCACAATATACAGACAAGATTATCTGGTTTGAGAATACTGTTTGTGTGTAAACATTTCACCTTTTTTTCAAAGATGAAATACAAATCTTACAGTAAAATGAGATAATGGCCCATTTTCTGTAACTACATTGGTATGTACCATCATTTTTCTCATGTAAAATATAACTAGGCTGGTTTGTTTGATTTTGCTTGCCCTGAAAATGAGAAACAATGTCAGTCTACATTTTGATGACAGCAAGTAAATAATCCTTTACCATGTGTATGCTATGTGTTTGTTATTTCTTTTTTGTCCACAATTCATAAATGAAGTTGCATCAAACTATTTAAGGTACAGTCATGCACCTGTCTCACGAACTCGTTCCTGGCAGACCTGTCCCATGGCCTACATGCAGGAGGACAAACAAAGGCACTGTCCTGAACCTCTGTCATGGAAAGGCAAGACATGACCCTGCTGCCAAAAGTGTGGTCATTAGGACCACCTGACTGGGTGATATCGTCTGTAATGAATCCAAAACTGCCTTTGATATGGTCAGAGTTCAATGCTATCAAAGGCCAAGCAAAGGTTTCCAGACTACTATGTTTGTTTGTTTTTTTCAGAGGAACACTTACAGCTTAGTATCACCGTTCACCTGGGAAATGATAAACTCCTTCATCAGGACCCCTCTTCTCTCCATTCACAGACAGCTTCAGTCTTTTGAGGAAACTTGCTTTAATCATACCTCCTTCCACTGTTGGCACGGCATGGCAGATTCACCTTTCAGCAAAACACCACAAGGTCCCACACTGCGTGTTTAAACTTCTGTAGTAGAACAGGGCTGCTGTGATGTGATGGCCTGCAGTATACCACCTGCATCAAACATCTGTGTGATGTTCTGGATGGCATGATAAATCAGCAGTTTCCAAGCCCCTTAACTGAATTCTGGACTACCTGCAGCACTGCATCAGGCCTGGTCTGATCTTCTGTGACAACCACTCAAAGGCTGTTCTAACAGACGCCTAATGCCCACTTTGCAGCAAAATGGTGAACATACCAGATGCTGACAGTAAGTGTAAAACCATTCAATGGTAACGAACAGATCAACTATGAGGCAAAAGCAGTGGTCCGACACTACCTGAAAAGAGTCCCCATTACCTGTCCATTCCATCTTAAAAGAGACCTTGCTGTGGACAGGAAGGAAGGGGCTTCAGGATGAGGCAGCAGTCACCCAGGGGACAGCACCACATCCTGATCATCTGGAACAGTCCTTTGTGAAGATGAATGGATGTGCCATCTCGAAGAGTCTCTCATGAAGGAAGTTGGATGAAGGACTCCGGGAACAAAGCACCACTCTTTCCCCTTGGAGAAGATGAATGGGCTACTCCTGACTGAGCACCACTGCTGGCTGCTCCCAAAAGTCAGCAGCATAATGGGGGTCAAGATTTGTGGAGGTGCCAAGCAGTCAATGCAGGAGGCTTGAAGTGGGCTTGAAGACTCCTGTGTGTCTTCAGCCTCAGGGCAAGTAATGAGTTTGGGACACCAACTTTCCAGCAGGATGAGATCTGCTAATGGATCCCCTTGATCCAGAAAAAAGGTCACTGAAGACAAATTCCTCCTGGAGAGAGGGGAGGTGTCAGGGGCTTTGGTGGGAAACAGCTGTGACGATGCACTGATGTCCCTCACTGAGTAGTGCTGTGTGGTGTGATCCATGAGCAGGACGTTGTATCCTTGAGGGAAAGGGATCCAATACGGAATCATTATGAAAAGGACAAAACTGAGACAGACCATGAATCGGACACAAGTGTCCTGACCAACGTCTGGACTTGCAACAAAGACAGGGAAGCAGATAGCATGTTACTGACTGAAGCAGAAGACGGGTTTTGGGTGACAGGTGAACAGAGTTCACACAAACAGTTCACTGCTTGCAGAGTTTGACATGGTACAAATGATACAGAATATTACAATATCTGATGTGTTTGTTATAAATTAAAATATATCAAACTCATCATCTGTGCAACAGACAATGCTAGGAAATCTGCAGGGAGGTAATCTGTCTTGGAGCTGGCTTTCAGCGAGAGTGTTCCTGCCAGTTTCATGGGACAGATGCTGCTGGTGGGCATGCCCAAAACAATGTTGCCTCCAGTCAGCTTAACACTTCATCGACAGTGAAAATGCCAATACATGAATGTGAATTGGTGCACCTATAATGCAGACAGCTAATATCCCAACTGTTATCCCAGCATGTGCTTCAAATCAAATATCTGACTCTACAGATCTATTTGTCTGATCTATCAACGAAGAAAAATGGTAACTCTATTTGCAATGGAGGGACATGTACTCATCACCTAAACTTTTTTTTTCCCAGGTCTACTGCAAAACTGAACTGATATTACAGTGGACTTAATTCTAATGAGTTTTAAGCCCTGGTCATACAGATGTCTGATTAAAATTTAACAAAAGTTTTCATAATTTTCACTGTGTCACTATGCAGAAGTTAATATCTGCCAGCACACTTTGAAGTTCCCTTTTTCTATCTCACCAAAATGACATATTACTTTATTTCAAATATCACTTTAGTTTGATGATTCTTTTTTCCTCCCAAGCAAAATTCATGATTAGTTACACTACTAGTAGGGATTTATCTCTGCTTCTTCTGTATAAGACTCAAGAAAATCTGTGTATTGTTGCAGATCAACATGAGGTGATTTTCCAGTATTACAAACATGGTGTACACCACAGAACACAGAGCATGAAGAATGAGAAATGCCAGTGAAGATTATACGTGTCGTGAAATCAGACTAAGCTACTGAAATATCCTGTTCACTCACTTCCTCTGGGAGTGGCGTTGATAGGTATGGCCAACACCGGACAGAGAGGCTGTAAGTGGTCAGGCAGGGGCAGTAAGCCATCACCTCTTCCCATCATCGGCCCTGGAGGACTTGGTAAAGGCAGCAGTCCATCTCCCTTGCCAACAGAAGGACTGGGCTGCGTGGATCCACCTAGCTGGGCTGCACCTCCTTCCCTGCCGCCTCTGCCTCCTGAGAGTCCCCCTCTACAAGCTGCTTGCTTGTCCCTGGCAGACTCTTCTATGTGTGGAGGATTGGTCCTAGCTTTCCCTCTCTTCGCTCGCTTCTTGCTGGCCAAAGCATCGGTTGGGTGTTTTCCACTCATGAATTCAGGAACATCCAGGACCATGGGTTTACTGGTGTTTTCTGTTGTCCGATTTCCCAGTTCCTTCTGTGCATACTTCATTTTTGCACCTATAAAACAAAAATATTTTTTTAAATGACTGAAAAAGAACCTATTTTGTGGAAAACAGGAAAACATTTTTATTTTTGACTCACAAGCTGTTTTGGCCGTCTGTGTGTGCGTGTAAGTGTGTGTGTGTAAGTGTGTGTGTGTGTGTGTGTGTGTGTGTGTGTGTGTGTGTGTGTGTGTGTGTGTGTGTGTGTGCGTGTGTGTGCGCATGTGCGCACGCACGCGCGTGCATGTCCCTGCTAAACTATAACAGTGGCATTTTCTTGGTGTATACACGCATGAACAAGCTCAAACTTAGCAGAACGATAAATGTTGTTCACACAAATGATAAACATATTGTTCACAGCTTTCCAGTCACCCTATGTGTGAATATGTTACCATTCTGTAATAGCCTGAAATTCAGAAACAATAGTACATGAAAATGGGCATGGAGGTAAACAACACTTTTAAACAGCCATCCAGTGCCCTCACTGGATGACATGTACAATCTCACCACCTAAATACCAGAGAACAATAGGAAACTGACATGCTATGACCAAGACTACAAAAAAGGGATAACTTGCTCTCTCTGACTTTCCTCTCACAATGCACATGGTAAGGAAACAGTATCCTGATATGAAAAATACATTCTCTGACTTTATGTTCTCTGATGACTTTCACATGTTACTAATTAAACTGTGCGATCTTATGCCAAATCACTGTCAAATTCATTGTGAAGTCACCTTAGATAATATTGTTTCTGCAGTCATTTTGTTGTTGTTGTTGTGTTGTTGTTGTTGTTGTTGTTGCTACCAATGGTACAAGCACTAAAATTGGTAAATAAGTGCAATAAAATATATGGGGAGGTGAAGGTGAGAGATGGCGCATGTAAGCCGTTACTCATGTGACCGTAAAGAAGTCTAAAATATCATTATTTGGTGAGGGCCAGATGGACCACAGGAAGATTGTAAGAATATATCATATACCTGAAAAAGCGGTCTTGGAAAGTTCTGAAAAGATTTCACCTGATTGGATCAGTGGAGAGCTAGTGTCAAACCTCAGGCTGTGGACCTAGATCTATCTCAGACCTGTTTACCCCAAATTCGTGTACCTATAATATCTCAGACAAAACCTGTAATCTGAAAAAAAAAAAAACCAACAAACACTTTCGCAACTTCTGAAGATTTGGAAGAGCCAGCCATTGGCAAATAAGACTGCTTCGTTGCCATCTCTGACAAGGTAAACAACACAAGACACGCTGGGAAATGTCTTTTTACTGCTTTTGACTGAAATGGTAGCAGACAAAACTTCGTGTTTAACAATTTTCTTTCTTTCTTTGTTTTTTTTTCCTGTAATTTTTTGGGGGAGGGGGGGGGGTTGGAGGGGGGCGTAACTCCCGTAATTTCGATTTTTTTCTGTAAAAATTATGGCAAAATCATATGGGTAAACAGGTCTGCTATTTACTAACACACTTTCAATGATTACTAGAGCAAAACCCATACTCTTAAAAAAGTGTGTGCGAGTGTGCTTGCGTGCTTGCATGTGGGTGTATATGTGTGTGAGTGTGTATGTGCACGTGTACGTGTACATGTGTGTGTGTGTGTGTGTGTGTGTGTGTGTGTGTGTGTGTGTGTGTGTGTGTGTGTGTGTGTGTGTGTGTGTGTGTGTGTGTGTGTGTGTGTGTGTGTGTGTGTGTGTGTGCGTGTGTGTGTGTGTGTGTGTGTGTGTGTGCATGTGTGTGAGAGAGAGACAGCGTGCATGTGTGTGTGAGAATGTGCATGTGTGGGTATGTGTTCATGTGTGTGCATGCATGTGGCGCATACATGCGTGTGTCTAAGTGTAAAAATCTATTGTAAGAGAAAAAACTTGGCAACCCAGCCTTTTTACACTTTGTGACTTCTCAACAATCAGTGCCAGTACAACTATAGAGTCTGGCCTAGCCTAGAAAGATGATCAGGTGATCCCATTCCCAACCGTCAAATCCCCTGTGAAACAAATCAACTCTTTGTCCGAACAAGTGACATACTCTCAACTGATTACAGATTAAGTGACTGTAGTGGGACTCCTTACCGAAAAAACTTGGTCAGTATTTTGGTAGTGGTATGTCCGTGAGGTCCCACTAAATCGCACACAGTAGATGGCAGGAACTCAAGCATTACGAAAGTTGACAGACACGCAGTAACACACTAACAGCATACCAACCTTTCCAGTCACTGGCCGTAGTGCTGATCAACACGTCACATTTGTTAATCTTAATTTGATCGTAAACAACCAGGTAGCTGAACGCTTCTTGGGAATTTGCCGTTTCCACAAATGCAGAACTGGAAAAAAAAATTACAGCCAAATATTACTGCCTACAACCTCTTGGTTGAATTCCACTGTGTGTGCGTGTGTGTGTATGTGTGTGTGTGTGTGTGTGTGCGTGTGTGTGTGTGTGTGTGTGTGTGTGTGTGTGTGTGTGTGTGTGTGTGTGTGTGTGTGTGTGTGTGTGTGTGTGTGTGTGTGTACATGTGTGTGAATATGTGCATGTGATTTGAAATGCATGTCTGATCTTGTATGTGAGCTGTATTATGTCATCTATGTAAACTCTGCAAGGTGTTGATGAAGTAATTATGTTTGAAATACCACAACTGTTTTTTGTAAAAAAAAAAAAAAAAGAAAATACAAATTTAGTTTTTTGTTTCGTTATTTGCTTGTTTCAAAAATTAACTTTGCTAATGATATAGTACAGGTCTGTTTTCCTATGAACAACAACTTTGCTGAATGAAAGTATCAGTGTGCATGAGCATTAGAGACAGAAAGAGATAGAGACAGAGAAACAGACAGACACAGTGAGAGACAGAGAGACAGAGTAACCCAATTTTTGTAGTCTACAGCTATGCATGACATGTGCTCACCTCAACAACCACAGACTGGAGAACACACAATTTCGTCCACAATTATCTTCAACTTTTCAGCATCTTCTCTCTTCAACACAAAATCCTCAAATCATACTGAAAGGATGCAATACAGAGTTTTCTAGTGTTGTTCTGAACACTCTGCAGCACTTTATAACTTTCATTATCACTGCTTTCAGAAAAGAGAGGGGAAGGCTACGTGGGCTGCATGTATCTAACTTCCAGTCTTCAGCCATTTTGCTAAGTGTCACAACTAATGTATCGTTCAAGAGCAGTTAGAGAATGCTAAGATTTGGTCAATTGCCTCCCTTTAACTGTTATGACGGATGACCAAGCCCACTTTCATATAGACCAATTTAATGTGATCAGCACTGACCAACCTGTTTGTTTTCACTTTTATTATACACTTGGTAAATCCAATCAAGCTGATCAGTTTTCAACCTTTCAAACAGCCCTTAAAAAACACATATCTTTTTACTATGCATATATAATTGACCAGCTAAAAGAATCAGCACCAGTGAGAGGACAGACAGAACATTCAACAATGATTGTAGACAACTTTGCGGACCAGACACTGGTGAATCAACTACAATTAGACATCATTGTCAACTACATGGACATGTTTTGAAATTAACTCAAGATATAATGATTTCTGTGAACTGGATGTGCAGAGTCATGCTGATGTTTGCATTGATTTTCAGGGCCTTTGCAATGAAGGTTTGTGACCAAGTAGTCAGTTCTAAACATCTACAACACTCAGAGACACACTCTCACATTAGACCACTGTTTGGAAACAAAATCTGGTGCAATTCTGACTTGTGTGTGTGTGCTTGTGTGTTCTTTTAAACCAGTTGTTCAGTAATATGAGTTTCTGCACACAAAATTCGTTGTCTGCAGTGAGACATACCCCGTTTAAAACTGAAGATGGGCAAGCCTTAGAAACAAGAACATGCTGAATAAATCAACAATTGGCTATGACCAAGTTTATATAGCAGGCTGCACAAGAATTTCTCCACTGTAAAGGCCGTCATCTGCTGGGAGTTTAGCTCTGGTTTTCTAAGATCGAATTTATCATGAACAAATTCATCAAAACTGTACTGTCATTTGGATTTTTATAGTGATCTTGATTTGGATTTGTATGACTTTTCTTTTTGTCCTGTTCTTTTTTTTTTTTTTTTTTTTTTTTTTTTTTTTTTAAAGCCAGATGAAGGTTTGTTGAAGCAACTCCTGAAAAAACCCAATGAGACAAACTGTGCATTCTGATGCTTTCAGTCTCACCAAAATCTAAATCAAAAGTCAACAAGAGTACAACACACAATGTAGTGGACTTGTGTAAGTTTTATGTCAAAATAACTTGAACATGTGTTATTGTGCAAAACATTTCTCACCTACCTTAAACTATGAGAAGATCGGGCCACACTGATCTTGACTGCACATGGGAACACAGCTTTCATTAACTGGAATGCGTTCCCCGAGTTTATATTGCTTACAAATACAGACCTCTCTGTTACTCCACCTGCAACAAATAACAATTTTTCACTGGGACAAGCTAAGCCCTGAAAGAATGGACAAATACAAATCAAAAGTTTTTCCCAGATCACGTCATATATAGTGATGTTTGTATGCACATAAACTTTTTCTAGAGGTCAAAGGTGACAAATTACCAGACTCATGGCTTTTGCCTTGTAATTTAATCAATTTCAATGTTACCCCCACAAAATATGTATGTGGCTGGGTGAATTCCCAAGCATAGTAAGGGAGGAAACTGATATGTGGCATGATTTGACTGTGAGGAAAGCTATAAGCACTGGTGGGGGAATGAGACAGGTTCTAGCTCTTATCATTTGTAAATAAATCAAAACCACCCGAACAGTTTAGGTAGAGAAAAGAACATTTTGAAATCCAGAAGGGGGAGTTCAAAAAGAAACTCATCAAAATTCGTACCAAAAAGATCCATCAGTGTTTCATCAGTCCATGTACTCCTTGTATTTGTACACTCATGTATAAAAGTGTTTACACATTTTTGGTGTAAGATTTTTTTTTCACTATCTCAAATACCGACACCTTTCCCGATAAAACAGATGCTTTAAAAGATTTGTTGCAAGAAATACTGAGAAGGTGAAGTGACTGTGCCGTGTAGTTTATCAAGCAGACCAAGTACTTTTGACAGATACCTGGAGAACACAACCAAAACTGAACTGGCAATAGACCATTCAGTGTACCTCCAAATCATGGACTTGAGATAGTGATGTTCGAACCGTGACTGCAGTCTAATCCTGTCTGAGAGTGATGACCACTTTATGCATCAGATGAAGTATGAGCTTCTATGGCAGGCTAAGACTAAACTAACAAAGTGCAGAGTATTTTGTGAGGGCTTTGCAGTCTTCATCAAGCGATAGTATTGGGGCAAATTTTCCTCCAGTGGCCTATTAAAATTGGTCAGTGATGCCGAAATCTTTAATTTTGAGAAAGCTGTTTTCAATTCTCATGCTACTCTTCAACCACCACTTTTAGTTGAGCATGACAAGGTCATGGTCACTGCTAGCTCCTGGAACTGTCCCTCTTTCAGCCCTACAGATGGCAAACCACTTCATCCTCTTCACAAGAATGTAGTCTACATTAACTATCTGGCTGTGATACAAGTTGGAGAGTGTTATGTCCATTGTCCGTGTACTGACGACAGACACAGAATTCTTGAAGCTAAAGCTTGAAGAGAGATGTTGAGTGATAGGGCTGAAATAAAAAAGGTTTGCAGATGAGCAATGATCCTCCATCTATTACTCCCAAGTGCACAGGGCTAGGCCGGGTTAGAAAGCACATTATACCCAGAAAGACTAAAAATCTACTGGTTAAGTGCACTGGGTTGTGCTGGTTAGGCAAACACATTATACTCTGAAAGAGTAAAAATCTTCTGGTTCTGTGTGCACTGGGTTGTGCTGGTTTGGCAAGCACATCATACTCTGACAGAGTAAAAAATCTTCTGGTTCTGTGCACTGGGTTGTGCTGGTTTGGCAAGCACATCACACTCTGAAAAAGTAAAAATCTTCTGGTTCTGTGCACTGGGTGTTGTGCTGGTTTGGAAAGCACTTTATACCCAGGCCGGGTGCATGTCTTCTGGTACAGTGCATTATGTTATGCTGGTGTACAGAGCACATTATACCCAGCAAGACAACATCTTCTGTTTCTGTGCCTATTTGTCCCTAAATAATCTGTGTAATATATGAATGTGTGTTCAGTCATCAGGAACAATGAGAATATTCTCACTACGTTGAGATATAGTTAGGCAAGCTATTGTAATATGCTCAACTGAAATATTCCAAGCACATCATTCCAATTTGTACCAAAGCCTCTCTCTCTCTCTCTCTCTCTCTCACACACACACACACACACACACACACACACACACACACACACTCTCTCACTCACACACACACACACACACACACACACACACACACACACACACACACACACACATAAACTCTTGGTTTGCACACAAAACACCCTCCCTCCACAGTAAGAGAAATGATGATGGCTTGCCAATCACAGTGCCCTAACTAGAACTTTTTTCCCCTTTAAAATTTTTTCCTTTTTTTTTTTTTTTTTTTTGAGTGGCACTTGCAGGCGATTTGATCAGAAACAGAATATGTGGTATTTCCAAACTTATGTTAAAAAAAGAGCCAAATGGATGAAAAATGCAACCCTCCCTGAAGTTGTTATCACTGACAACCGAGACAGGCGACTACAGAATGAATCTCAAAAATGGAGTAGCTCAGTACTGTCTCTTATTCCTGGTGTCTTTTTTTGTGTTCTTCCCAGTTTGTGGATTTTACTTCCGTTTTTCCCTTACTTTCATTTGTCCACTATTGTCCTTTATCGATGTGAAAAGAATCTGACCTTTACCTCTTCTCAGTTTACCATGACATTCTGCTTCACTGCTCGCTGCCCTTTAAGCTTATGATGTTTTTGCACTGAAGCTTCACCTAAACTGTAATATTTTTTTCAAATTTGGTGAAATTTTCTTCATATATATTATCTCTTTGTTTTCATCTCATTTTGTCACGTTTTATTCTTGATTTAGATTTTTTTTTTACCTGATTATTTTTTTTCAGTTTCTTTGGATGAATATTTGGTCTTACCCAGTGGAGCTGGACAGAAGGTTTTAATCAATTGCCTGGCCCTCGGGTTGTGGTACTTAAAAGTCACTGAAACCATACAGAGAAGAGAACTGAAGCACATCCTTCTACGAAAACCAACCAGTATCTTTTCATCAGATTCTGTCTAGCATCCTTTTTTCCCTGTGTTTACTTATGGCATTGTTTTTAATGTAGCACTTAAAAATTGCGGTAACCATATGAAAAAAAAACAAAAGAACAATAATCTAATCAGTTGTATCTCATGTCTTTATTTCCTATATAATTTTGTATTCAATTTATGGAGTAAAGAGGTGCATGTGTACTTCAACAGAAATTAAGATCAAGGTTAGGTATGAACAGGACTCTGAAATGGAGGAGAAATTTGTGTGCGTTCTGTGTGCCCATACATATGCTGGACATGAAATGCATTCCATTTCTAAACCCATAAAGTTTACACACACACACACACACACGCACACACACACACACACACACACACACACACACACACATTTTAAAGAGAGCAGAATATGGTTTTCACAATGGTTGTTCACCTTGGCCAAGCAGATGAAGCAACCTCACACACGATTAATTGAGCTCTAGGGTTCACGGGTCAGGCATGTCTATGCGAGCTACTATGAATTAACTCTGTCAAACACTACATCTCTGAGCTGGCATCTGGATCAACCCAGCAAGAACACATGTACAAAACTACAGGTACATGTATAAAAATAATCAGGTGGAAATAGACAACAGATTGCATCCACCATAGGTCACTGTAGAGGACAGCAACATGACCCTTCAACACATAAATTCAAGACCTATAATACCAAAGATGTCATAAATGGGGACATTTGTGAACTACATGCAGGAACACTGTTGTACAGAATTTTGCTACTGAGCAAGAAAAACACTTAGCAGAAGTGGACAAAATTAGGAAGATGAATGTTCCAACTGGCATTTTTCAGTATGACCACCAAGGAAAGAAGCCATCTGGTGTGTCACTGAGAACTGATGACAAGATACTTATGTCTGAGAATGACGCCAATTCAGTAATAAGTATTACAGGCGAGGACTTATTCATGGTTGTCCTCAACACATCTACAAACTACAACTGCAGTTCTGACAAGCTATTCAACAAAAATCCTTGCCACTGAAGAAATCAATGGAAGCTGAAGAAAAGCACGACAAAAACCAGCACAAATCCGAGCAGCTACCAGCAGATGTGATTGGTCAACCACCTAAAAAGAAATCGGATGTCAAAAGCAACATGCAACTGGCACACAGTGTACAAGGTTGGTCGATGTCCAGTTTCTATCATTATCATCTAGTCTTGGCAAGCACGCATCCATTTCTCAGGTTGGTCTTTGCACAATGTATGGCAATAAAGCCAAGTCAAACCCTCAAAAGAGGCAGAACAACACAAGTTTTTTTTCAAGCCCAGACCTGTCTTATAATATGCACTGCGACCAAGGGTTGGAGTACTCTACAAACTAAAAAAAGCAGAGGTTGACCAAGTTTCCATACATACATTCAAACAGAGACTCTTTCAACTTGGAGATGTCATGCATACAGAGAGAATGACTACAAACGATAACACTCTGAATAAATACAATAATGATAATAGCAATAATAAATTTATTTTTTCATATAATCATGACATGACATAGCACTAAATAAGATAAATTTATCTTTTCATATAATCATGACATGACAGCATAAAACAAAACTAACGCAATGTCACAAAAAATTAAATGAAAATGTCATACTTTTATTTATGATAGCATCCAAGCTACCATCGGAGTTAACCTCACTGGACTCAGACTTGTCCCATTCAGTGACCTCCACTGTGATGACATCAGAAGACAAGCTTTGCCACAAAAGCTTGCGCATGAACTTCTGAAGGGTGAAGTGGTTCTTGAGGAAAAATTCAACCCCTCTGGAAAAAGACAACAGATTATTCAATGTTTTATGTACTTAACTTAATACTTGAATGGACCACAACAGTTTAGCTTGCAAATCCTTACCTCACAGTAATTACACAAAGCAAAAAAAAAATGAGAAAGAGAACTGTTAAAGTCTCACCACTTAAATGACTTTGCAAACACATTAACTTCCATGAATTCCTATTTTGTACAGCACACACACACACACACAAACACACTCAAACACACACACACACACACACACACACACACACACACACACACACACACACACACACACATCTTTACTTCTCTCCCCTATTACCACCTGTGAACAAGAGCACTGATCACAACTGAGTCACTGAACACTCTCTTCCCTCCTTCACCTCGCACTTAGGTCCGTTGTGATAGTTTGTTACCACTGAGCACTAACCTATGTTTGAATCCAAACATGTTTTGGGGGGTTTTTTGTGCTAAGGTTTCAGCTTGGTATGCTTTTTCTTTTTCGTTTCAATGAATCTGCTCTACCTAACGTATTATATACATTGCTAATCTGACCAGTCTAGTCTTGTGCCAAACGTAATGACTTTAATTTGCCATGGAACGTTTTGTGTGACCAGAATAAGTTACATGTGACAGGTGACAGTGTTTCTTGTAACATAAAATAAAACTTCATGTCTTCCCACTTGTGTTGTCTCATCTCATCTCATCTTACCTGGTTTGTCCTAACCTGTCCTGGCCTCATTAAGTCTTGTCTTTTGTCTAATCTTGTGTCATCCTGTCCTATCTGGCACTGTTCATCTTTCTTATCCTAATTTTCCATGGTTTCATTTTTCTTTAAATACCATGCCTATATGTAGTGAAAAAGATGAGTATAAAAGGGCACCAACCCCCATAAATCTTCCTGATTATTCCAGACAACAGAGGATGAACCAGCCATTCCCCTTATCTGGGCAAAGGTTGACTGTGCCATGTCAGATCGGCTGACTGGATGCAGGTAAATTTGCCAGGCATGACAGTCTGCACACCAAATAATACAAATTCATTAAAAATGTTATTAGTAGCATCTGATACTATAGTAAAACTCTGTGCAATATGAATCCATTGATTATTGCCATTTAAAAAAAACATTTCATTGCATAAAAGCCAAATCTTTCATCAAAAAGAACTTCACACTTCAATTTCAAACTTTTCCCTTAAAAACTTAAAAACCTTTTCTTCTTTTTGTCTCAATTGCTTTCCATGTAAAGGTTCCTGGGAATTAGGACACACTTAGAATAATGGTGGCCTTGCCACTATCTGGCAAATATTTGGTGCTATGCCATGACACTGTGAAAGAAAAAAAAAGTTATTCCTGACTACAACATCTCATTTAAAAA
>JADBJO010004571.1:0-10000 GCA_016801955.1 Conus betulinus
ATGTGCATTTCTTTGTACTTTTTGTCCTTTGTTTGATTAAAAAAAATATCCCCAGCTTCATCTCTGAATGTAATGATTAAAGATGCAAGGTGGTAAATCTTCTAAAAAATGTGGTGTGTGTGTGTGTGTGTTAATATCCATGTCCACATAGTTATTTAATTAGCATGCAGTATTGTTCTTGTGGCACAAAGAGCAACTTCTAAAATTCTGCTGTTGTTTTGTGGTTATCAGATGTTAACAGCCAGCCGATTCTGAGGTATCCGTCGGCAGGTCACACTGTGACCTGTGTGATTGGTCATGAATGCCAGTTGGAATGTTTTTACAGTGGAAAGTAAGTATATGAGTAACTTTACCTTGCAGTTAATGACAAGCTTTTTGTTAACCAGTGTTAACCAGTGTCTTGTCCTGTACTTTGTCTTGGCCCCTGGTAGGGCCTCCCATGTCAGATAGGCTAAGGGTGAGGATCCAGACTAACAGTAACCACCTTTTTCCTTTTATCTTCTGCCTTCTTATTTGGCTCTTTTCTATCTTCATCTCACCTTCAAGTCTTCTTTCCCACACTCTTCTTTTCTCTGTGGTCTTCTGGAGGCCCCAACCCTGTTTGCAGTGCGGTGCGTCCTGTGATGGGGGAGAATAGGATCCAGGAGGTTGAGACCGCTGATGTGACTGCGGTGCATCAAGTCAACACACCTCTTTGGCCTGGACTTCCTCTAGTCCCATCAAAGTCATGTGGGTTTTTTCTGCCCCGACCGCTCCTACCCAGAGTTTTGTTGCTGCGGACTCAGTTGGGAGACTGGGACCACACAGTCGAGTTTCATCCACTTACTGGATGCGTTTCTGAGAGTGTGTTGCTCAAATTTCCTGACCAACACTGCAGGTGCCTGTATCTCTCGGGCCTGGTTGACGCCGGGATATATTATGAAAGGAAGCATAGAGTACAGCCCTGTCATGTAGTCCTCAGACCGAAATGGAAATCCGTAGCATCATCTTAATCATCCTCATTCTCATCGATCAGTCAGTATAAAAAAAAAAAGTCTCAAGTTCTGTGGCCCTTCATGCCCTGCTCTCATGGTGACCTCAATTTCGATGTCCTCTCCACGTCTGTGGCCTTGGTTTGGTTCCGTCGGGGTCACCGGTATCGGCGAGTCCATGGGGGCTGTCGCTTGGGCGGACGTGGTGGCGCCCTCCGGAGGGAGAGCTCACTCACGCCGGCTCCGCGACTAAGCAATTATTGTCGTCAGTAGGGGGCTTAGTAGGTGGTGTCCTGTGTATGTTAGATCAGAACAGGCGCCACTGAACACCACCGAAGTGACTTGGCAGCAGTCCAGTGTCTCCTCTGGTGGGTCGCCTCTTGACGACTTGGCATTGACTGTTCCCTGTGGATTAGGCGGTGGCTGTGGACGGGGTGTCGGAATGAGCGCGTGGGTGCACTGCCTCTGAAGTCACGCAGAGGTTGAGACAGAAAAAAAAAAAAAAGAATTCTAATGAATACAACATGGCACCAAAAAAACAAAAAAAGACAGGCAGGATTCGGAAACGGAGACGGACACAGATTCGGAACATGAGACGAGAGCCCTTTCAGGCTTCTGGCCCAGCTGGTTGATTGTGGAGGGAGCAGATGAGGATAGACCTCTGTCAGGCCTGAGTCCTTTTGCGATTGCGAAGGGAATCGATGGCCTCAGCGGGAAGCCAAAGAGCGTCAAGAGATTGAGGAATGGGTCACTTCTGGTTGAGTGTAATACATAACACGGGGATTGATTTAAGGCCGATCTATGTCGTTCATAACACGGGGATTGATTGAAGGCCGATCTATGTCATTCATAACACGGGGATTGATTGAAGGCCGATCTATGTCATTCATAACACGGGGATTGATTGAAGGCCGATCTATGTCATTCATAACACGGGGATTGATGGAAGGCCGATCTATGTCATTCATAACACGGGGATTGATTGAAGGCCGATCTATGTCATTCATAACACGGGGATTGATTGAAGGCCGATCTCTGTCATTCATAACACGGGGATTGATTGAAGGCCGATCTCTGTCATTCATAACACGGGGATTGATTGAAGGCCGATCTCTGTCATTCATGACACAGGGATTGATTTAAGGCCGATCTGTGTGTCATTCATAACACAGGGATTGATGGAAGGCCGATCTATGTCATTCATAACACGGGGATTGATTGAAGGCCGATCTATGTCATTCATAACACGGGATTGATTTAAGGCCGATCTATGTCATTCATAACACGGGGATTGATTGAAGGCCGATCTATGTCATTCATAACACAGGGATTGACTTAAGGCCAATCTATGTCATTCATAACATGAGGATTGATTTAAGGCCGATCTATGTCATTCATAACACTGGGATTGATGGAAGGCCAATCTATGTCATTCATAACACTGGGACTGATGGAAGGCCGATCTATGTCATTCATAACACGGGGTTTGATTGAAGGCCGATCTGTGTCATTCATAACACGGGGATTGATGGAAGGCCGATCTATGTCATTCATAACACGGGGATTGATTTAAGGCTGATCTATGTCATTCATAACACGGGGATTGATTTAAGGCCGATCTATGTCATTCATAACACGAGGATTGATTTAAGGCCGATCTATGTCATTCATAACACGGGGATTGATTGAAGGCCGATCTATGTCATTCATAACATGGGGATTGATTTAGGGCCGATCTGTCATTCATAACATGGGGATTGATTTAAGGCCGATCTGTGTCATTCATAACATGGGGATTGATTTAAGGCTGATCTATGTCATTCATAACACAGGGATTGATTTAAGGCCAATCTATGTCATTCATAACACGAGGATTGATTTAAGGCCGATCTATGTCATTCATAACACTGGGATTGATGGAAGGCCGATCTATGTCATTCATGACACAGGGATTGATTGAAGGCCGATCTGTGTCATTCATAACACGGGGATTGATTGAAGGCCGATCTATGTCATTCATAAACACAGGGATTGATTGAAAGGCTGATCTCTGTCATTCATAACACGGGGATTGATTTAAGGCCGATCCATGTCATTCATAACACGAGGATTGATTTAAGGCCGATCTATGTCATTCATAACACGGGGGATTGATTTAAGGCCGATCTATGTCATTCATAACACGGGGATTGCTTTAAGGCCGATCTGTGTCATTCATAACATGGGGATTGATTTAAGGCCGATCTATGTCATTCATAACACGGGGATTGATTTAAGGGCCGATCTATGTCATTCATAACACGGGGTTTGATTGAAGGCCGATCTGTGTCATTCATAACATGGGGATTGATTTAAGGCTGATCTATGTCATTGATAACACAGGGATTGATTTAAGGCCGATCTATGTCATTCATAACACGAGGATTGATTTAAGGCCGATCTATGTCATTCATAACACTGGGATTGATTGAAGGCCGATCTATGTCATTCATAACACAGGGATTGATTGAAGGCCGATCTGTGTCATTCATAACACGGGGATTTGATTGAAGGCCGATCTATGTCATCATAACACGGGGATTGATTTAAGGCCGATCTATGTCATTCATAACATGGGGATTGATTGAAGGCCGATCTCTGTCATTCATAACACGGGGGATTGATTGAAGGCCGATCTATGTCATTCATAACACGGGGATTGATTGAAGGCCGATCTCTGTCATTCATAACACGGGGATTGATTGAAGGCCGATCTGTGTCATTCATAACACGGGGGATTGATTGAAGGCCGCCATGAAGAAGGCACCAAGAGTTCCTCTCCATTTTTCACTGCCAGTCGACCAAAAACGGGTCAGAGTTTTTTCAAAAAGTTTACTGCAGGGGAGTATTCTGTTGGAGTTTACATTGGTTCTGACTGCATTTACCGAAAAGTCCTTCAAATGATGATGTGCAAACGGAAATCTGTGTGTGAACACTCAGACAAGATCTTACACACACATAAGATCTCACTCTCCTCGAAATCGAAGGAATGACCAAAAGTCTAAATGACTAATTTAGTAACTGAATGACACAGGGAAACAAATGATTAGCATCAGCAGGCAGCTCTTTTGTCAGCTCTACCCAGGTAGGCAGCCCATGGTGTAGACGTGACTGTGGGTTGCAAAACAGTTACAGCTTGGTCTCTGAATGAGGAGAGGCAGGCACTATGAAAGTATGATGATGATAACAATAAAGGACAAGGGCAGGTGATTGGCTGTGAAGAAGGGACAAAAGAGAGGAATATACTAAGCCAGGATTATGAAGAAAGAGCCCCCAGCACCTCCATAGGGCATTCCTATAGCTCATTCTAGTTTTGCCACATGCAGCCCACACTCGGCACACCATAGTGCACTACTAGTGCAAGCAGTCCTCAGGAGGCCATTTGTATCGGGTCGTCATTAGGCCACTTACCAGAGAAGACGCTGCAGTGCTGTTATTTAGTGGTGCTTTCCCATCTGTCTTGGACAGGACACCGTTCTGAGCTCCATTTTCATGACATAAATTTGTTTAGTCATGGAGCTGTTCTGGTGGGATGGGGGGGATGGGGATGCCAAGGGCTGTTCCAGTTCCATTAGCTTACCAGACTTCTGGAAGTTCTGCGACAGTAACTTCTTCTCTCATGTTTTTTTTGCAAGTTTGTTCTGTAACATTTATTTATTTTTAGTCATAATTGTAACATGCCAGCTTTTTTGTTGTAATCTGGTGACCATGTAGGAAATTATATATACTGCTAATGGTGGACGCTAACTGTCCATTCTCCAGTGTTTGCTCATATATTTTTTTTTTTTCTTCTTTTTTTTAATGTATGTCTTGTTATTATTATGATGAATATTTGTATAGCGCCTATCCTTGGCTAGAGACCAAGCTCTGAGTACTTTACAACCCACACTCGTTTACACAATGGGCTGCCTACCAGGGTAATGCTGACTGAAGAGCTGCCAGCTGGCATTGTCACATTCTATTTTTTTTGTACATTTAAAACACAAATGTGTTTTTGTCCTTTTTATTTCTAGATCATAGTGCTTTAGTGGGACTCCTAGTTTTGTCTAAGAATTCATAGATTTAAGCAAAATGTTAAAATGAGAATCTGCAGGGGACAAAATTTCAAGAAGGAAAAAACCTCGGAAGAAAAAGAGTGGCAGTTGAATCTGTGAAGCGCAGTCACATTTTGGGTATGCTAAAGACGACACTGAAGTCACCAAATCTCATGTGACCTTTATTGTGAGAGTGGGTGGTTACCGTTTTGCCTGCTTGATTGGGAGAAGATAAATGCAAGACATTGTGCATCAGCAACATTCAGCAGACGTTAAAATAATGGACAAAAGGTCTTTGAGCACATGGTTGTAGTTGTGGTCGTCCAAAAAAAAATGGGACTATATACCACTCAATGCTCAGATTTGTGTTGGATTGCACCATTTTGAAAGTAAAGTTTCCAACTTTAATTCTTTTTTCATATGAGAGAGAACACGTTGTCTGGACACACACACACACACACACACACACACACTCTCTCAGACGCAGTCGTGTACGGACGTGCACACACACATGCACGCACGCACGCATGCTCACAAGCACGCATGCACAGTCTTGAGCATGTACATATACATGTGCACGCACAACACGCACACACATGGGTGCTACTGTGCTTGTTGTGTGCCAGAATGCCGGTTTTTGATAATGTTGGCACTGGTAATGCCAGGTTTTTGTTCAGATCTAAGGAGAGCAACAAATTTTTTAAGAAGGCTTTAAGTCAAACAGCACTTCCATTATTTGTTTGAATTTTCGATCCAAGTTTTCAGTGCACTCTGTTCTCACTCTTTTGGCTGGAGGTACGAAATGCTCCACTTGCTTCAGGTCAACTCAACACCACAGGCATATATGCATGTGAAAGTGACAGTGGAACAATTGTTACAATGCCATTTTTTTGACGAAAGAAGATATCTCAAATCTAGAGAGGGCGGAGAAAAGCGTGTGAAGTTGCTGGCAATGGGAATGGCTGATGGAAAAGGATACAAATGGCGAAACATTTGGCCTGTGGCTGCAGAAGGTGGACATGTCAGGGGTGGTTTTCTGTTCTGTTTTATTTGAAACACCAGAATATTTCAAACAGTAACAGCAGATTTTGTGGCAATTTCAAATTGAATGCCATGACTGCATCTGTAGAGTAGCTGTATTGTGGCTTCTCGCCAAGTATACGTGCAGCCATCTGCCAAAAATGAATTTATGTTGTAGCTCTAGTCTTAGTGACTTCAAAGTCAGGAGTATAACTCCAAGTGACCAGAAGACAGTCTTGAGGCCATCTTCTCTTGAGATTGAAAGGTCTAAAGGTATGTGTAGAATAAATTTGAAACAAAAATTGGAAGGAAAAGGAGTGGTCTTTGATTTTCTTCAGGAAATTGCATTTTAGTTGTGCATTTATTTAGAACTTTTAGAAAATGGAAAATGAAACGAGGCAGGGAACAGTAAACAACAAACAGTAAACAAGTGGGGTAGTCTTTGCTGCCATAAGGAAACCTAACACAGAGTAACTTTTATTCAGACTGGCACAGCCTTTTAAACTTGAATAAAGTCAGACAAATACAAAGATGAACAATCTAATAGTGGGGGAAAACAAGCGCAGGCCAACAACTAAATTGTTTTCATAGTAATGACTTAGCAAAACTTTGAACTTAAGGAGGGCGGGGGGGGGGGGGGGGGTGGGGGGGGGGGGGGGGGGGGGGGGGGGTGGGGGGGGGGGGGGGGGGGGGGCAGCAGGAGGTTGAAGATGTAAAACTGGGAACATAAAATTAAGAAAATATGAAAACTCTTCACTGGCTGCATAAGGGAACCATCGCAATCCCTTTTAAAGGCAATACAAATATATCTGCCTTTAAAAGGGATTGCGATGGTTCCCTTATGCAGCCAGTGAAGAGTTTTCATATTTTCTTAATTTTATGTTCCCAGTTTTTTTACATCTTCAACCTCCTGCTGCCCCCCCCCCCCCCCCCCCCCCCCCCCCCCCCCTTCCGCCCTCTTTAAGTTCAAAGTTTTGCTAAGTCATTACTATGAAAACAATTTAGTTGTTGGCCTGCGCTTGTTTTTCCCCCACTATTAGATTGTTCGTCTTTGTATTTGTCTGACTTTATTCAAGTTTAAAAGGCTGTGCCAGTCTGAATAAAAGTTACTCTGTGTTAGGTTTCCTTATGGGAGCAAAGACTACCCCACTTGTTTACTGTTTATGAACTTTTAGTTTTAATTTCAGACCTAATTTTCCACTTGGCATGCCATGAGAGCCTTTCATTGGCCTGCTAGAATGCGTTTTACTTTCAGCTTCAGGGGGCAATGTCCCTTGGACCTCCAACAGGGGCTCTGTACCCTGCCAGGGCTTTGGCAGCCATTGGACCCGTGCCTTTAAAGTTTTTACAAATTTTCTGGTAGCACCCAGGCACACATGTACACGCACACACGCATGCAGACGCACGCGCACGCACACACGCACGCACGCACACACACACACACACACACACACACACACACACACACAATATTCCCTGAAGTCCAGGGCTTGTGCTTTCCTCAACAGGAACTCTGGATTTCAGGACCCAGTGTTTCTGTGAGTCACTTTAGATTTCAAAGTAAGTACAAGGCTCAAAGACAGAGAGGTAATCGTGTATCGAGCTGAAACAGAATACGTTATTGGTTTTGGAAATCATCGATGGTTTTTATTTTCACCTTGGATGACAGGCCTACCCCAGAGATCACCTGGCATCTCTCTGAAGATGTGATCACCACAGGTGGCCGCTACACAGTGGAGAATCATGGTCGCATCCTGAAAATATCCAACTTGAAAGAGAGTGATCAAGGGAATTATAACTGTATTGGAGACAACGAAGAAGGGACATCCACATCGTCTGTATACCTGGATGTAACATGTAAGCATTGATGTATGTGTAACATGTTGTGTATGAAAGTTACATGTTTCAGGTATAGACCAGTGAATGCTTTTGTAAAATTTTTAACTAAATTAAAAAAGAAATGTCTGTGTTGTTGTGGTTAATTCAACCTTGACAATTTTTTGATGCAGTGTTTTTTTTTCTTTCTAATTTTGTAATTAAAACTTTAAAAAGGATAGCGTTAGGGAAAAAATATATATTCTTTAGACCCTAAGAATGCCTCCTTTTTTTTTTTCTTTTTCATTTTTATGTGGCTGTAGCTCTCTCTCACCCCAGCTCCTATCATCTTTTTTTTTAATCTGAAAAATAACATGGATGCAAACTATGTTTCTACCTACAATTTTTATTCATTGTAAAATTTCCTCTAATTGCCAAGCTGGGTTATTTTTTACATGTTGGTTGAAAAAAAGGGGGATACTGTGTTTATAAGCAAATAAAAAGATTTGTGTGTATATGTGTGAAAGAGAGAGATTTGAAAGCAATAATTGGATCACTGAATGACCAGGAGGTAGTGACAGAACTTTAAACAGTCAGTCACATACACTGTACGTCACATACACTGTACAATTTGCCACCCTTGGTTATTGACACAGTTAAGCAGAAAATTGCAAGTTTGCTCCAGCTCTGTTTAGTGAATGAATTCATGCATAGCTATTGACACTGTGCAATCAGTAACTGACCATTGACACTGTTTAGTCCGTAACTGAATATATGTTCGACATTGTTGAGCCAAGAATGGAACCATTAGCTATTGACCCAATGTTGAAAGCAATTACTGAAACCTTGGCTATCAGCACTGTATCAGACCATTTAATGAAGCTTTCTCATTGAGCTGGAACATTGACTTTGACTTTGTTTAGCACATATCTTTAATCTGTGCCAATAACCCTATGTTTTTACTCCCCATTCTTACTTTCTCAGATCTGTATTTCCCTTTCAAGTTCCATGTGTTGCATTTCCCTTATGTATCCATTTACCCGTTAGTTTTCTGTCTGTCGACATTATGTCCGACTGATCTAGTAAACCGTTGTCATTTACAAAATGTTAAGTCAGTGAATAAGTGATCCTCATTGACTCTGTTTTAGCCAGTGATTGAATAATTGCCATTGACACTACAGCCAGTCATTGAATAATTGCCATTGACACTACAGCCAGTCATTGAATAATTGCCATCAATGCTATAGCCAGTCATTGAATAATTGCCATTGACACAATAGTCAAAGACAATAGTCAATCATTGAATAATTGCCATTGACACAGTAGCCAGTCATTGAATAATTGCCATTGACACAATAGTCAAAGACAATAGTCAATCATTGAATGATTGCCATTGACACAGTAGTCAGTCATTGAATAATTGCCATTGACACAAAAGTCAGTCATTGAATAATTGCCATTGACTTTATGTTAAGCCAGTGATTGAACAGTTTGCCATAGATATATGGTTTGATAATGAATGAAAGGTTCCCATTGACACTATGGTTGACCAAGTATTGAATCTTCATTCATTCAACACTCACAATACTCATAATAGTAGCCAATACTTCAAACTTTTTTCTTAGCCAGTAACCCAAACTCTGTCATTGATTGTTAGTTTGGCCAGAAACTAATTTTTCTTCTATAGTGGTCAGCAGTGTTTGCAGCGGATGTTGGATTATTGACAGCTAGCCACGAACTGAACAGTCGCCATCGACACTGTATTTGGTCAAACACTGAATCATAGCCATGGATCCTGCACCACCTTGAAACAGCAACTGTACCCTTGTCAGTCCATGCCAATTTTTATACAGCGTTTGGCTTTGATGGTAGGTTTAAAACAAAATGTGAACGGACGGACACTTTGGTGTGATGTGGAATCGATAACAGAAAATGTGTTTAGAAAAATCGCTCAAGAGGTAAAGACACTAAATGAACATTTACCATTGACATCATGCTTGGATGAAAATTGACAGAAAGCTTTCAGCTATCCAGTGTATGATCATCTCACCCAGATGTTTCGTGTTCACATGTACAGCTCCCCCTATCTGGATTAAACGTCTTCGGCATGTGACCCAAGTT
>JADBJO010004571.1:12500-97500 GCA_016801955.1 Conus betulinus
TAGGAATCTGATCATGTTGAATAACATATGCTTATATGCATATATGAGTATTTCTAGCTCTTGTCCATCTCTAGAACATTGATAAACTGAAAGTTGTAGTAGACAAAAAGAGTGAAAAGGAATTTTAAACAAGGCTTCTTCGTTGGTAGCGGTTAGTGGAACATTGCATTTTTCAGTATTGCAGAAAATGCTTACTCCAGCATGGGCAGGATTAAAATGCAGCATCATCATCCCTTCTGTGCTTGCCCGCTGAGCTTGCCAAGCTACTATAGAAAATCTGCATTGGTTTGCCCAGAATATGCTATGGTTGGTGATAAGTATTTGGTAGATTTGTACCCAGTAACACATTTGATTTTCGTTGTTTCTTGTGGCTTCCCATCTTTACGTGGCATTACTTCACTCACAGTTGCCGTCCTGTCCACACATTTGCTCTCCTCTCTCCTCCCACTCTTACACGTTTAAGCTCAAAACTGTTCTGTCACAGTCTCGGCTCAGTCAGCCCGTGGGGATCAGTCAGTGATCAGGTCATCAGGCGGCCGCAGTCCTTAAGACAAAGCATTGCATACTAGTGCTCATGTAGTGGTGTTGGGTGGTGCTCTGTCTGTTTCGGTCATGTTGAGTGGTGCTCCGTCTGTTTCGGTCATGTTGAGTGGTGGTGCTCTGTTTCGGTCATGTTGAGTGGTGCTCTGTCTGTTTTCGGTCATGTTGAGTGGTGCTCTGTCTGTTTCTGTCATGTTGAGTGGTCATGTCGGTCATGTGGTGCTCTGTCTGTTTCGGTCATGTTGAGTGGTGCTCTGTCTGTTTCGGTCATGTTGAGTGGTGCTGTCTGTTTTGGTCATGTTGAGTGGTGCTCTGTCTGTTTCGGTCATGTTGAGTGGTGCTCTCTGTTCGGTCATGTTGAGTGGTGCTCTGTCTGTTTCGGTCATGTTGAGTGGTGCTCTGTCTGTTTCGGTCATGTTGAGTGGTGCTCTGTTTCGGTCATGTTGAGTGGTGCTCTGTCTTTCGGTCATGTTGAGTGGTGCTCTGTCTGTTTCGGTCATGTTGAGTGGTGCTCTGTCTGTTTCGGTCATGTTGAGTGGTGCTCCGTCTGTTTCGGTCATGTTGTGGTGAGTCTGTTTCGGTCATGTTGAGTGGTGCTCTGTCTGTTTCGGTCATGTTGAGTGGTGCTCTGTCTGTTTCGGTCATGTTGAGTGGTGCTCTGTCTGTTTCGGTCATGTTGAGTGGTGCTGTCTGTTTCGGTCATGTTGAGTGGTGCTCTGTCTGTTTCGGTCATGTTGAGTGGTGCTCTGTCTGTTTCGGTCATGTTGAGTGGTGCTCTGTCTGTTTCGGTCATGTTGAGTGGTGCTCTGTCTGTTTCGGTCATGTGTGGTGCTCTGTCTGTTTCGGTCATGTTGAGTGGTGCTCTGTTTCTGTCATGTTGAGTGGTCATGTTGTCATGTGGGTGGTGCTCTGTCTGTTTCGGTCATGTTGAGTGGTGCTCTGTTGTTTCGGTCATGTTGAGTGGTGCTCTGTTTCGGTCATGTTGAGTGGTGCTCTGTTTACGGTCATGTTGGGTGGTCTGTTTCTGTCATGTTGAGTGTGTGCTCTGTCTGTTCGGTCATGTTGAGTGGTGCTCTGTTTCGGTCATGTTGAGTGGTGCTCTGTCTGTTTCTGTCATGTTGAGTGGTGCTCTGTCTGTTTGTCTGTCATGTTGAGTGGTGCTCTGTCTGTTTCGGTCATGTTGAGTGGTGCTCTGTCTGTTTCGGTCATGTTGAGTGGTGCTCTGTTTCGGTCATGTTGAGTGGTGCTCTGTCTGTTTCTGTCATGTTGAGTGGTGCTCTGTTGTCTGTTTCGGTCATGTTGAGTGGTGCTCTGTCTGTTTCGGTCATGTTGAGTGGTGCTCTGTCTGTTTCGGTCATGTTGAGTGGTGCTCTGTCTGTTTCTGTCATGTTGAGTGGTGCTCTGTTATGTTCATGTCATGTGAGTGCTCTGTCTGTTTCGGTCATGTTGAGTGGTGCTCTGTCTGTTTCGGTCATGTTGAGTGGTGCTCTGTCTGTTTCGGTCATGTTGAGTGGTGCTCTGTCTGTTGTCATGTTGAGTGGTGCTCTGTCTGTTTCGGTCTCTGTCTGTTTCGTCATGTTGAGTGGTGCTCTGTCTGTTTCGGTCATGTTGAGTGGTGCTCTGTCTGTTTCGGTCATGTTGAGTGGTGCTCTGTCTGTTTCGGTCATGTTGGGTGGTGCTCTGTCTGTTTTTGTCATGTTGAGTGGTGCTCTGTCTGTTTCGGTCATGTTGAGTGGTGCTCTGTCTGTTTCGGTCATGTTGAGTGGTGCTCTGTCTGTTTCGGTCATGTTGAGTGGTGCTCTGTCTGTTTCGGTCATGTTGAGTGGTGCTCTGTCTGTTTCTGTCATGTTGAGTGGTGCTCTGTTACGGTCATGTTGAGTGGTGCTCTGTCTGTTTCGGTCATGTTGAGTGCTCTCTCTGTCTGTTTCGGTCTGTTGAGTGGTGCTCTGTCTGTTTCGGTCATGTTGAGTGGTGCTCTCTCTGTCTGTTTCGGTCATGTTGAGTGGTGCTCTGTCTGTTTCGGTCATGTTGAGTGGTGCTCTGTCTGTTTCGGTCATGTTGAGTGTGAGTCTGTCTGTTTCGGTCATGTTGAGTGGTGCTCTGTCTCAGTGTCTCCACCAGACGAAGATTGTTGAGATTGAAGTCATTTTTGAAAGTGAGGTGCTCTGTTTGGCGTTGAGTGGTGCTCTGTGTTTTCGGTGGTGTTGACGGGCGCTCGCTCTGTTTTGGTGGTGTTGAGTGTGTGTCCTGTTTGCTTTGGTGGTGTTGAGTAGTGCTCTGTCTGTTTTGTGGTGTGGTGGTGAGTAGTGCTCTGTCTGTGTTTTGGTGGTGTTGAGTGCTGCTCTGTCTGTTTTGGTGGTGGTGAGTGGTGCCTTGTTTGTTTTGGTGAGTGGTGCCCTGTCTGTTTTGGTGGTTTTGAGTGGTGCTCTGTCTGTTTTGGTGGTGGTGTGAGTGGTGCCTTGTTTGTTTTGGTGGTGGTTGAGTGGTGCTCTGTCTGTTTTGGTGGTGTTGAGTGGTGCTCTGTCTGTTTTGGTGGTGGTGAGTGGTGCCTTGTTTGTTTTGGTGGTGTTGAGTGGTGCTCTGTCTGTTTTGGTGGTGTTGAGTGGTGCTCTGTCTGTTTTGGTGGTGTTGAGTGGTGCTCTGTCTGTTTTGGTGGTGTTGAGTGTGGTGCTCTGTTTTGGTGGTGTTGAATGGTACCCTGTTTTGGTGGTGGTGTTGAGTGGTGCTCTGTTTCGGTGGTGTTGAGTGGTGCTCTGTTTCGGTGGTGTTGAGTGGTGCTCTTGTCTATTTTGGTGGTGTTGAGTGATACTCTGTTTTGGTGGTGTTAAGTGGTGCTCTGTTTTGGTGGTGCTGAGTGGTGCTCTGTTTTGGTGGTGTTGAGTGGTGCTCTGTTTTGGTGGTGTTGAGTGGTGCTCTGTTTTGGTGGTGTTGAGTGGTGCTCTGTTTTGGTGGTGTTGAGTGGTGCTCTGTTTTTTGGTGGTGTTGAGTGGTGCTTTGTCTGTTTTGGTGGTGTTGAGTGGTGCCTTGTCTGTTTTGGTGGTGTTGAGTGATGCTCCGTTTTTGGTGGTCATTTACTGGACTGAAGGCCATCTTATTGCCCAGTGAGTCTGTGTTTGTATTTTGCACTATTTCTTTAAAGTCATGTCCACCGCTTTTGTCTTCTTTGGCATTAATGGTGACTGGAAATATTAAGAAAATATTGATCTGGGTACCAGGCGTATGTCACATATTTTATTGAAAGACGGCATTTGGATATTTTCAGCAAAGCTGTGTGATATGTTTTCAGTGCCAATCACAATCGAAACGTCTCCTGCAGAGACACAGACAGTGGTTGCAGGGGACATCGTGAACCTGACAGTGACGGCCACCTCAGATGACCTCTCCCCCCTATCCTACACAAATGGATCTTCAAGAATGTGACCTACAAAGATCCAGTTTTCCCGCCCAATGTCACTTTCAATGACAACACCAAGGTAGCCTATATCAACACCACAGGTTTCACTGATGATGAGATGAGAGACATCACTGGCGTGTATTATCGCTATGTCTATAATCTCTACCAGACGAAGATTGTTGAGATTGAAGTCATTTTTTGAAAGTGAGGGACCTGGTAAGTGCTTTGTGTATGTATGTGTGTGTATGTGTAGTTAAATTGTGGTTTATCAGGCGAGAGAAAGCAGTGTTCGTACAGGTCCTGGAAGCGTTGAAAAGTTCTGGAAATTTGGCAAGGCTTTTTCCAAGGCTTGAAAAGTGCTAGAAAAACAGTATAGGCCACCAAACTTCTGGAAAAGCCCTGGAATTTTCTGATCCTGCTGACCATATTCTTATTTTGAAGTCAGCAAAATTGAAAATTGTTCTGTTAACCTTTTCACGACGTGCTGTGTGATAATGACGGGCAACTCTGTCGACCCCTTCATGACGAGCCGTGCCCTGGTGACGGCAGCACTGCTGTACTGCCTGGACGTGCCGTGCATCCATGATGGCACAACTATATAAAGAAAATTCCATGTTCTCTCATCTACCGTCTAAGGGATGCAGCTGCCATAAATATTTAGAACAGGGTTCTAGCCACTGGAAGGGTAAGTTTACATGCACTAGCGATGACCTTTGTGTGACCCCAGAGTAGTCCGAACATAGAGACCCGTCTGGCACTGGAAAGGCACGTGTGGAATTTCCTGCTTCACCAATATATTGGGAAGAAGGAGAACGACATGTGGTTTTAGAACTGGTTCAGCAAAGTAGTTCAGAAAATGAAGGGGGTTAACGTGTACAAGTTTATCAAAAGAATCTGAGCTTGATTTATTTGTTCTGTGTATATAATAGTTTTATACGTCTTATTATCTGAAGCCAAAACAGTGAAAAGTGTGTACTGTGTGCAATGATTTAATTTCTTTTTAAAAAAAAATCACTTGGATTACACATATTGAATACCTCAGGCTTTCTCTACATCTGTTCAAAGTAAGAGTGAAGTTTTATGCCCTTTTTTCTTCCTCATTTGCTGTTGTCATACTAACCAACAAAACATACACAAAACTATGCTCTCCTATGTTTTACAAATGTTGTTTCTGTAACAGTAGTGTGTTGCTATCTTGCCCAAAATGTATTTAATTCTATGCTCATTACAAAGTTTGCACTGTACCCTTTCCGTTGATATATAACATTTGCTTCTTAGGTTTATGTTAGGAGATGTAAAATAAGACTTAAAAAGTGTGAAAAATCGCGCGTCTGCAACGGTTGTAAGCATGTGCGGTGCACGCGCATGCTGGGAAGTGACGTTGCTCTGCCGCACCCGTCGGGAAAGTATTAAAAAAAATACTCAGTGGATGAGAATAATTTTGAATGAAAAATTCAAATTTGTTGACTGCACCGACATTGCGATCACAGCAGACCACAATTCCGCTGGTTGTCTGCCGGTGGGGTTATTTCCGTTAGCATGACTTCCGATTTTCAGTAAAACATCCAGAAGATGTAAACAAAGATGAGGAAATGCGACTGTGTTTTCAGCGACGGCTGGTTAGAAAAGAAAAGACTACCAGAATTGTTGGACTCCTTCGACAGACAGGTCCAGAACTGCACAGCATGCAAAACAAACTTCAATATAGCGAACAAGGGTGAAATTGCATTGAAAAGCCATTGCCAAGGCCAGAAACACAAAGCACTTTTGGCGCTGGTTTAACATTAGCATACTTCTTCCTGTAACTTTCTGTGTTAGATGCGTTACTTTCAGTTCTTGAAATTTTATTAGCATGGCCCTGGAAAAGTCCTTGAATTTTTCTTCAAGAGATCTGTTTGGCACCCTGAGAAAGGGATGCTGAAGGCAGCAGTGCTGTCTGTGTGGTAGGCCACTGAGCAGTTGAAATGAGTCTCCTTAGTGATTTTCACTTGTTAAAGGGAAATGACTGTACACGCGCGCATGTTACGTTGTTGATTTGTTTTTGTCCAAATTTAATGAAAGGTCAAAGGAAGTGTTTTTTTTTTCTTCTTTGTTTTAATGAAATTTTACATAAATAGGAATAAGATAAAAACAAATTTTATGGCAGAAATGCTTGCATGCTGTGATATTCCTGACAGGTCGGTCTGAGCTGTGACTCCTTCACCAAAGTCATTCGCACGGTTTAATAATGTTCGATAGCCAGTAAGAATTAAGATTGACCTGTGAACACAAGAAATTCCTTCATAACTTTGTGTCCAAGACCTTAAAAACACTGAGGACATAAATTGTTACAACAGTTTGTCTGTGGGGTGCCAGAGTGTAAATGTTTGGATATGGCCATTGACTTAAGGTCAAGTGCAAAGGGAAGGAGGGGCCCAGTATGCGACTTGACCCCCACATGTTTTTTTTCCACTTTCAAGGCAGGTATGGGGACCACACTTCTGTGATTTGGGCCAGTGCAGCCTCTTTCACTTGGTGTGGTTTTTGTACACCATTTTTACATCAAACAACAGCGACAACAAAACCAATAGAAAAACATGAAATACATTTTCAGTGAAAACCCACATTCATCGGCCGAAGCAGTAGGGATGAAGAAAGTGTTGGGTCAAAAGCCAAACAACCCCCTCATAAACCCACCCACATCCCCTTTTACCCTTGATTCCTGAACTTTGATTCCGGACAGGGTTTAATAGCAAGAAGTCTTCAGGGCATCAGATTTGGGGAAATGCACTGCAGCCAAAGAACACGGAATTCTCAAATGATGTATGTTTGAAGACCAGACTTTTCACAGAGTAAGTTTGCAGTATAATGGACACACTGTGAAACTTCCATGCTGTAACGTAATCCTAATCTGTGTGCAGCAGTTGCTGCAGTGTTAGTGGGCTTCGATTACTGGATTGTCGGTCTCATCGTTGGTATTCTTGTTATCATCCTTGTGATCATCATCATCATCTGCTGTGTCTGCCATTGGAAGATGCTGGAGGGAGACTATAGGGGTAAGTTGCCAGACTTTGTGGATTATTTGCCAGATTGGCTGGAGCGGCACTGTGGAGAGATATCATGGCTTAAGAAGAAACAGACACAGAAAGATATGTCGGGTTTTGTGGGCTGCGATGGATGGCTGTAGGCATTTAAGGTAGTCAAGCAAGATGGGCACCAGGGTGAATGGCTGTAGACATTTAACATAGTCAAGCAAGATGGGCACCAGGGTGAACACAGACCTCCATCAAAGGTGGACAGATCCTGGATTTGCTCTTCAGTCAGGATCCAGATCACGTGTCCTCACCAAAAAAAAATGAATGCGGATGTCTTTGGACCACGTTCCGTCTTTCCATGAAGGTTCGTAAGCATTGGTGCAGCATTTTGAGTAAAGAGAGGTAAACAAAGCAGTCAGTGCTCCTTGCTGGAGGACTAAAAGAGGAGCAAAGAAGACCAGAGCTGCTAGTGCTATGCTTTTGATGTAGCGTGCCATGACCATGATTTGGTTGCTAATGCTGGGCTACACCACCTTGTGATGAAATGCAACGCCAGAAACCACAACTTGAGAACATTCTGCTTTACAGGCTAACTGGCAGTTTAAATGGAACCAAGTGCAGTCTTTAGTTTGTGAAAAAGTGGTCAAGGTAAGTAAGCAGGCAAAGAAAAAGCGGAAGAAAAACGGCTGTAGATATCTTAAGTTTGTCTCCTCATCGGTTGGTTTCACTGTCAGTGTGTGTTGATTTTTTTTTTTTTTTTTTAAGTTCAAATCAAAAGCCACACAGTAACTAGTGAGATTTCCGTCTTCCTATTCCGCTATCATGTTGGCCCCAAGCAAAAACAGCGTGTGAAAGTGCTGTTGAGTCTGACTTGTGAGATCGCATGTGAGTGCTACTCTTAACTTTGGAAGTGCAAAATGTTACTTTGTGCTTTTGAGGCCCTGGCAGCTCTGTATGAAGACCGTGACTGTAAGTTAAAGATGCTCGGCTGAAGTGGTTTGATCCGTTTGTAAACATACTCGAAATCCAGGACAAAAACAAACAAAAAAAACAACCGAAACACTTGCTGGATATCTGTGGGAATGCATTTCATATTGTCAATTATTGCAAAAATCCCAGTGCCTTGAAGATTTTTTCGAGTTGTCGGAAAGCAAAATGTGTTCGGTGAGACATGCTGCTGATTGCTGTGGACAGTTGTCTTTCTCTGCCCAGCAGACGCATCTTGCTTTATCCAAATGATAACATTCACTGAAAAGTCAATTGACATTCAGAACACATCTACCCCTTGCATATGCAGATATCTGTATGAATTAAGTCCCCAGAGAAAGATCCTAACATGTCGAAGTATTAGAAAGCAGATTTAACATCATTTGTTATTCGTTTCTTTTGCATGCATATTTATCTGTCATATATATATATATATATATGTGTGTGTGTGTGTGTATGTATACTCAAATTATGTTTAAAAGAAAACAAGGCACACCTGAAACTGAGAACATACCTGGACTAAGGTTAGTGCAGTAGTAGCATAAATATTTTCAAAGGGAAAACACAGTTTCATTGTTCTATACATGGTATATAAAATATAAATTATGAATATCAAAAGATGTCACAGATTAAGCAACACATTTTTGTTTGAAATCATGGGAAGGGGAAGAATATGTTGAGAACTGCCTGTTTTAAGAAAAAATCACCAGTGTGATTTAAATGTTTCTTTGTGACTAGAATGTGATCTTTCTCTCCGTCCGTCCCTGTCTTTCCAATCTTGTTGTCGCTCATTTTAAAAAAAATTCTTGTTTTGATAACTTCATCAGTTTTCCTGCTCACAAGTTCCGTTCACAGTGCACAGAATTAAATGGTCAGGGTCAAGAAATTGCTTTCGCATGTGGAATGAATGGTGAGGATGAAACTGCAAAGTGTTTGTATCCAGTTGATAAATGAAAAAGTGAGGAGATTAAAACAGTAAAAAATTTAGTGTTTATATCCAGTTGATAAATGAAAAAGTGAGGGGATAAAAAAACAGTTTAAAAGTTTGAAAATACTTAAGAAATTCCAGATTGGTGGAAAATCAGTGTATGAAAATGTCTGATAAGCAAGATTCAGGTATGATGTATGTTCTTAGTGACTAATGTAAAACTGTTATGTGCATATGTAAATAAGTGTGTGCGTGTGTGTGTAGTGGACTGAAAGGATTAGCCGCTGGGCTGGATCCAGAGGAGCTGAAGGACAGCGGCTTCCATGATCTGTCAAGAGCGTAAGTCAACAGGCTGGGGGGCGGGAGCCTGGAGTAGCTTTTGCATAGTGTTTTGTATCCTTTAAAGTTATTGAGTCAGTTGATATTTTTCCCAGCATGAATTCATGCTGTTTACCCAGACATCATGTGTCCTTTTTTTTCTTTAAGTGCATGGTGGTGTTAACTTATTAAAATGGGATTTTCTGCCAGAGGCAAATCCATTGTGTGTATGCATGTGTGTATACCTTTGTGCATGACAATGTGGGAGGAGGTGGTCTATGAACAACGTGAAGGTTGCCTCAAAAAGGGCATGAGAAACTGGGGAAAGTCCACCCGTACCCCCTCCCACCCACCCACTCCCAACCCTTCCCCTCCACCCCCACCACCACCCCCCAAAAAGAAAAATCCTGTAACATGCAGTCACATCATTGTACATGCTTATATTCACATTTCATCAGCAGTGTCGCAATGTTGTCCACAATTACTGCCCTTGATGGAATCGTAAGCCTGTTTCTGCATATCTGTGAACACAGTTGCTTGTAGTGCATAGGCAGTGTCACATGCGGGCATATGCACAGACACAGGTGTATCAGTAGCAGCATTGAAGAAGCTTCCAATTATCCTGTTATTGTGTGCTTTTAGGGATTACGACTACATGCCCGAGAGAAGAAGCCCCTGGGTGACCTGGACTTTGATGAAAACATTCCCCTGGGGGATGACGAGTCCTTCGGAGACGAGTACGGAGACGAAGCGCAGGCCTTCACTGAAGACGGCTTCTTCATCGGCGTCTACTACTCCAAAACCAAGAAAGAAGGTTCTTCTGGCTTACCAGTCAGGCGAGTCGAATGTGTGATAGAGCCAGCAGAGAGTCAACCTGCTGGGGCCTTCAACTCTCCATCCAGCCACTGGAGGCTCGTGTTCAGTCCAGCGGGGAGGGGGGGGGGGGGGGGTACCTGCAAAGGTTTTCAGCCACTTGTGTAGGGAGGGAAAGGATTGTTTTTTTTTTAAGCCAAGGTGAGAGACCAGTGGAGAGATTTTAGTTTTGAGTGAAAAAGGTTTATGTGTAAATCTGAGCTGGGGACCTTGTACAAGGTCTGTCTGTGGCAGCCAGGAGAAAGGACTGAACTGTGGATACAACCGTGGCAGCCAAGAACACAGCAGAAATTTTTTACCACCACCGATTCAAAGTGGGTTATATTAACTTTGGTAAGATTTAGAAAGCTGAATGAGGTATTGAAATGTTGGCATGTGACGTGGGACACTGAAAGCAAAGTCAGATGCAGGGCAGAGTATGACAGGTTGAGCTTCCTGTTGTCAGGAAATGCAGACTTGTCCAGGGTTCATCATGCAGTGCGGGCCATGGGCCACATTTTTCTTTCTTTTTTTTTCATCACGGTATGCCTAATAGCCCCAAGCAGTAAAGGCCCCAATACAGCCAGCCCTTAACCCTTACGGTGCTCTGTATAACAATTGCTTTAAGGAAATGTAGTTAAAATCTAGGACGGGAAACTCGTCACACACCACACTTGAGAATTTGGCTTCTGCATACATATTATTTGCACTAGATATGCAAACCTATACATTTTTAGAAACTAGAAATATTGTAAAATCTAGTGAAATAACTGAAAATACTGTAGGTTGTACCTACTTGGAGACTGACCTCAAAATATAAGCAGACAAAATTTCTGAAAAAGTTATTTGAAAAGTAAGTCAAATGTTAGGAGAGACACAGTTTTTCTTCTGTACTACCTAAACACTTCAGACTTGAGATAAAATGAAGACAAATATGTGCTGGAAACATGGGAAAGATGATAATTCTCTTGACTTGAGCTATGTATAATGAATTGTGCCTCAAATGATGTACCTATAATTCAGCATCCGGACAATCGAATTTCACTATATAAGGAAATGGGGTTTGTGCAGGCTTGTCTTGAAGCTAGATAGGTAAAACTATATGTTTTTGTAAACTAGAGATAATGAGGAATCTCTGAAAAAAATAAATTACAAGACAGTACCCTGATGGCAGCTGAAGATATTCTTCACAGTGTAATCCAGAACATTGGGTGAAAAGGTAATCCAAAACATCAGCCACATTGTTTGAAACACCACAGTTTTCCTGCTTGAATGTCAAAACACTTGAAACTTGAGAGAAAACAAGAAGAACATGTCCTTGGAAGACACAGAACAAAGTTAGGGTCTTGGTCTTTCGTGGAAGGCTGAAAAGCACTTGGAGCAGAGTCCCACGTCACATCCAGAACATTCCCAGCCAGAGCGCACATGAGTAGGATGGCCATCAGCACAGTTCCTCTTTCTTCAACTCCTTCACTCTCAGCATCTCTCTCCTCTGCAGTAGTGCTTCCAGATTCTGGATCACACAAGAAAACATATATCCTAAGTCTTCTGTTCATTTCATTGTTTCATAATGGTGCAAGAGATGTTACAGAGAGCTTGACTCAGTTTCCACTAATTAGTCTGATTTTCAGAAAGAAAAAAAAAAATTACCAGCATTACTTATTCATTCTATGAAAAATGAAGTCATGCATAAAATCATAAATAAGAATAAAATCTGAATCACTAGCATATAAGGAGGGGGCAGGGCTATAGCTTTCATTGGAGGCACGCCCACTCGTGACACGCCCACACTGTTTCCAAACTAAAAAAATAAAAAAACAAAAGTTATAAATTGTTCTCTTCAAATCACCACTTTTATTGATCTCTAAAGTGCTTTCAAAACACCTACAATCACCCAGAAACGATCTTCTAGTTTGATCAGGCCAAAGCCTATCACTCCTGTACGTAACCATGTACCCTGCCCCCCTTCCGTCCCCCCCTTCCTTCATGTGGCGGACCAACAAATGTAAAATAACCAATGACCGCACGCAGCATGTGTTCCATCACTCGACAAACAAAATAATCAAAGTTTATCCACTCACCTGCTTCGCTTTCGTTACTACAGCCTTCGGCAACTGATTGTTCACTCGTGCCACTTCCACGCAACTCCTGCTCGACTCGGTCGCTGATTCACTCATTATTTCAGTCAAAACCGACGAAAAACTTCGAGATAACTGACTGACAAGGCTTGCCGGTGTACAATGGATACTAGCAAGTCACGTGAACTGATCACCCCGGATGTTTAGCAGTGGTGGTATAACGGTTCTCGTCTGAGCCACGATCGTGGCCCAACGCAGTCGGGCGGTAAAGCCACGATCGTGGCCCACGCAGTCAGCGGGTTAACTCACAGAATATTGGTAGGGAGTGGGAGAAGTGGAGGAGAGATCCTGATGATTGACACCTCTACAGTTTATGTCCAGATGCTTTTGGGAAGATGGCTAACTTTTCCAGTGATGAATAAGACTGATTTTACCACCTCCATTTTCATTTTCTAAGTTTAAAGCCGTGCATGTTAACTTTTCTTTACTTTCGTTATTGTAAAGAGTCGCCTGAACAAGTTTTGCAATTTATCTACAAACCCAATGAATAGATGAACAGTTCAAGACAGAAGTGTCAAATTTACACCAATACCACCATTATGAATCTTGATGACTATTTTCCCCTTGTCATGCATGGCCATCTGATGAGGAAACTAAAGCAACAGGCTAGTCTTTCAGGCTAAGATACTGTCGAACAGAAATGTGCAGACAGCATGGGGAAGGATATTAGCAAGTTCACAACATACAACGAGGTGCAGTGAGCCATGGCAGGCCTCAGGTTGGCGAACTGGGAGCATGCAACTCATGTGCAGGCCGCAGTGCCATTCATTGTCTATCATGGTGTGGTTACTGGAGGCATTAGAACATTTCTTTTTTTATCTGTAGTTCTGTCTTGGCTAACTTGAGTAGAAGTAATATCTCATGTTTACACGCTGTAGTTGACAGCTGCAGCAGAAGTCATGTCAGGTAGATCACTGTGTTATAGCTGACAGTTTAAGTAGAGTATGTTTATGAGCCAAGCCTGAAAAGACATCCCATATCATGCTGCAATACACTTTTGTGAGTTATAAACTTACTGGACACAAGTTCCACATCCATAGCCTCCCGTCCTCTACCCGGAGCCCTGAAAATTACACTTGTTTCACATTAGCTTGCAGTCATGTCGCAGTAGTTTACAGGTGCAATCATGTGACATTGGTTTATAGTCACATGACATTTGATTTACAGTCATGGCATGTTGGGCAGCTGCACAGAAGGCTCCCACAGTTCATGTACTTGGGTGGAATAATTTGTCAGTGGGTCCATCACTTTGTTTAGATTTCGATTGGCAAAGAAAAAGAGAGGAAATGTCAGCCATGTGAAACTCCTGTCTAGTGAATGAGGACATGAACAAGAGGATGAACAGGTCAGGAAAAAGTCAGGAGAGAAGCTGCTCTCTCGTTTAGAATGGACCTTGCTTTTGGCAGGGGGGGGGGGTGGGGTGTGTGTCTTAGCAGTTGATTGCGTGCCTTATGACAGGATTTTGTCAGAATGAAGACTAGGAGGGCAATATGCGTGCCCCTCCTGAGTCACAGCCATTACCTTGCAACTCGTTGCGCTGCTCTGTATGTACTTTGTTCCCCTTCCCCACTTCCGTGCCCCCTTCCACAAAGACATCTGTTCACAGAAGGTGGCTGTTATAACTGAGTAAATGTTGGCATGTTAGACTGCTAGAAGAGATTATTTTTTTTGTCTTTTTTTTCTTTGAAAAGGTGGTTTTCAGTGCATTGGAAACAAGAGAGAAACTTGTTCTACCCTAAACTTGATGTCTCTCTCTGCAGCCTTCGAGATGCTTGCCATGCATTGACTAGTTAGTCTGTGTGAAGTGTCATTCTGATGTACTATCTGTGTTGTGTTTCCCCATATCCACAACCGTGTGTGAGTCTCTCTTCCAGTTTGTGTATGTTTGAGTCTGTGTACATTTGTCATGTTGACCAGTGTAATTCCCATGTGTTATGCAGCTTCTAGATTCACTCAGCTGTGACAAATAGGCAGATACATGGTAGAGTGGTAAACTTAGGATATACCATCAAAACTGCAATTTCCCAAGATAGGAGGTTTTGTTGTCTTGTTTTCATCATTCCAATTGGGAGGTCCAAGCCCCATCATTCCAGTAAACAGATTGAGCTGATGCAAATCTTAAAGGAATTATAACAGAGTTCAGAGAATTTGTACATTTCAGATGATTCAGAAATGGTATGTATACACTGTTGTTTGATTGGGTTCTGATTTTCATCAACCCCCGCCCCCCCCATGGTGGCTGCAGAATTTTCACCTGTACCTTGTACAGTGTGCCCTGTCAGTCTGTTTAACAGCAGTTCATAAGCAAGTGTGTTGCTTTCGTTCTAGGTTTGTTGATTTCTGATGACATTGTCATGGTACTGACAAAAAGAGATCCTGTTAAAAGAGATCCTTAGCTTTTCAGTAAGCAGCCAAGTGTTGGCTGCCTCTGCACCTCTTGCCTCAGAGATTTTTAGTACGCAGCATTCGGCTGCCCATCTGTGCGTAGGTTAGATCTTAACACTGATAGCTTCAGGACTGTCAGAGGTGTAATTGGCTGTGCGTTTTGCTAACTCGGTATTCTGTTGCCTCTCTTGTTGCTTGTGACCTCTGTTAGGCATTCTGTTGTATCTGCTGTTTTTGTTTTTTTTTTTTTTGTTTTTGTTTTTTTTTGTGCTGGGCAGACCATAGTTCCTGTGGTATTGGATGTCAGTGTATATATTTTACCCTTGGCCTGAATGTTTTGGGGAAAAAATTTGATTTCCCTTTGCCAGAATAGCAGCTGTTGACATTGATCTTGACTGTTCATATGTTAAGACTCCTTTTTGAGTTTTTTTTCCCCCCCTTTGTTGTTGAAAGTTCTTTCACACACGTACACCACACCACACAAAAAAAAAAACAAGGTGTTGGAGCCCAGCATTAGCAACCAAGAAAACCATACCCTGGTGTTGGTGTAGTAAAGAACAAGCGTTGATCTAGATATTTTTTTTTCAGTGATGATGTGGCAAAGTAACCAGGCTTTTTTGTTTTTGTGATTGTCCTTATTCATTTGCAAGTAATGCTCTTGTTGAGGGCTGGTATGGGAAGCGAGGTGCACTACAGCATCCTACAGTCGACGTCATTGTCAAGAAAGGGAGGAGGATGGCAGTGTGAAGCGATGACTTTCTTTCTCTGAATGTTTGCACTGACCCGTGTTTGGGGAGATTTCAGACATGTTGAATATAGTTAATACCTTGGACATAGTGTATAGCTTAGTTCTACCATTGTGAGTAGTGTGTACAATCAGCGTTTTGCACAGTATATTACATACCTCTGTCATTAAGTTTGTCATTACATTTAGGTATATTTTTATGTGCGTGTGGTTGATTGCTTTTGTTTTCTTCATCTAAGTTCTGGCTTGATGTTGATATTTTGCTGCTGCTGAAGTTCTTTTAGAGCATGTGACTGACTCAATTTGCCCTGGACATGGGAAAAGGTCATTAGAGCAGACAGTTGCAGGAAAGATGAGATGTTTATTCCTTTCACTGTCCCATGGTTATGAGTTTTGGTATAGTGTTTTTGCCCTTGGCAGTTGACATGACATTGTGTAAGCAGTGGACTGTGAGAAAAGTGGTTGCCAGTTCCTCTGTTTACTTACTGGTGTGGTCACTGTCTGTGGTCTTCAGGAATATTGGAGCTATGTTCTGCATTTGTGACGCCAATTTCTTCCTGTAGGCCACTCTGAGTACCTTTTCCTTGCTGCAGTTGCTTTGTCCTTGGATTTGTTTCGGTGTTGGACAGCTTCCACTGACAGCATGAAGTGACAAAGAGGTACATTGCCCCCCGCCCCGCTCCCAGAAATGTGGAAAGAATTGCAAGCTGCACAGAGTGGAATGTTAGTTAGGTGTATTATTTTTATTATCATATGTCTGGTGTCTCCATTGAGAAGGGAGTCGGATGTTTTGTTAAAGGGTGGGGGTGGGTGGGGGGATTCTGAGATCCATGCTTTGTGGTTTGTCACATCACCGGGATTAGAAGATCAAGGACCAGATTATGGACACAGTTTTTTTTTTTTCTCACGTGATTATTAAACATTTTCAGTGTAACTTTTTTTTTTTTTGTTTTGAACATGGGCCATAACATTAAATGATCTTTGCTGGAGAAAATGTTACTTTAGGGTTTGCTGCCCTGTCTTGCATTCCTGTAGCTGAGGTACTGATGATATCTTGTTGCAGGCTTGGAACTTTTCTGTTGCATTTCAAATCATCTTTGGAACTCGTACATGTGGTTCATTTCCAAGCATGGAACAGTTACTACATCACTTGAGGTTAAAGGCACTGAACTAGAGTTGTAGGGCCCCCATACACAGCTTCAGGCACCAGAACAGAAAGGGGCTGAAGCTGGGTCACAGTCGGAGGTGAAGGGCAACCGTTGGTGGCCTGACACCTGGGATGGAGGGGGCTTGACCAACAGAAGGCAGGAGAGAGGTGGCCTGACACCTGGGATGGTGGGGGCTTGACCAACAGAAGACAGGAAGAGGTGGGCTGTCACCTGGGATGGAGGGGGCTTGACCAACAGAAGGCAGGAAGAGGTGGCCTGACACCTGGGATGGAGGGGGCTTGACCAACAGAAGGCAGGAAGAGGTGGGCTGTCACCTGGGATGGAGGGGGCTTGACCAACAGAAGGCAGGAAGAGGTGGGCTGTCACCTGGGATGGAGGGGGCTTGACCAGAGGTGGGCCGGCACCTGGGATGGAGGAGGCTCTCGACCAACAGAAGGCAGGAAGAGGTGGCCTGACACCTGGGATGGAGGGGGCTTGACCAGCAGAAGGCAGGAAGAGGTGGCCTGACACCTGGGATGGAGGGGGCTTGACCCAACAGAAGGCAGGAAGAGGTGTGCTGACACCTGGGATGGAGGGGCTTGACCAACAGAAGGCAGGAAGAGGTGGCCTGACACCTGGGATGGAGGGGGCTTGACCAACAGAAGGCAGGAAGAGGTGTGCTGACACCTGGGATGGAGGGGGCTTGACCAACAGAAGGCAGGAAGAGGTGGGCTGTCACCTGGGATGGAGGGGGCTTGACCAGCAGAAGGCAGGAAGAGGTGGCCTGACACCTGGGATGGAGGGGGCTTGACCAGCAGAAGGCAGGAAGAGGTGGGCTGACACCTGGGATGGAGGGGGCTTGACCACCACAGAAGGCAGGAAGAGGGTGGGCTGTCCTTCGTTGAAAATCTAAGCTGGTGTCCTAGATGGGAAGAGCTGACGCACCATCGCCATTCCTCCATGGTTAGACTGGAAGGATGATGATCTGATCCCCTGATCCCCCCCCCCCCCCCCCCCCCCCCCCCCCCCCCCCCCCCCCCCCCCCCCCCCCCCCCCCGTAACAAAAAATATCCCCCCCCCCCCCCCCCCCCCTTCCCTTTTTAATGTAATTTTCAGATGAAAAACTGATGTTCTTGTTGCCTGGTAACTGCTTTGTTCAGCTCAATACTTCAAGGCTGTTAGCTGTGACCAATTTGTAAATCCCTCTGGACGAATGGCAGTGTACAGTGTGCACTGGAACAATGTACATAGTGGATTGTGTATTGGAATAACATTCACTCCCTTCACGCCTTATATGAAAGTGCTGTTCGTTGTTCTCACTGGATATGTGTCTATATCAGCATTCGTACTTTTCATCTGTTCTCATCTCTGTCATCGTATATATCACCATCACCCATGTATTTGCCAACTCTTTTTATTGACAGATGCTTTATTGTAAACCTCCAGCGGTCCTTCTACAGCCGTTTGGGGGTTCCCTCCCCTCAGAGAGACATCTAGTCTACCCAGCTATAATGCCCTCCCGTGTTACGCCCGCTTTTACTTATTTTTTTTTTATATATTGACTTTTGTTTTTAAAGTCAACTGTACACGTGCGAAAGGTGGTAGGCTTTGTCTCTCTTCCCATTGTCAGCATTGTGGCTTCCCTCATTTACATGGACACTTGAGTTATTTTGTTCTTGTCACTTCTTCCTATATTGATCAAATTTTTGTTGTTGTTGGACGGTGCGTGGGGATGGGGGGGGGGGGGGGGGGTGATGTGCGAAAGGGTAGAGGTTATCCTGAATTGTTCATTTCACATATTCACCGGCGACTTGCCAGTCCAAAATTTCATTGCAACTTTTGCCCCGTTTTTCTTCAGAGGGGAGAAAGAAAAAGGTGCAGGGGTGTCTAAAAATATTTATCAGTCAAAATTGAATGCGTTCATTATAGTCAGAGAAAGGGAGTTAATTCTCTGCCACATCCCTCCTCCTTGCCTCCAATCACAGTTGAGATTCAAGGAGAGAGGCTTTGGTTCAGTACCACTTTTTTGCCTTTAGTTTGTGTTAAGTGTTTTTCGTGTATTTTCAGTGAAACTTATCACCGAGACTCATGCTGCATTTCCCTCATTGTTAACGCTCGACTCGTGTTTTATAGACATGATTTGTAGTTAAAAAACACTTGTGTATTGATACGGTTGTGACTCACTGCTCGAGCTTGACTGGGAAAGTGGGGAAGGCACCATAATTATCCCTGTATCTGATTTCAGTTCTTTATCCGTGTATAGAGTAGTGGAGTACCTTCACAAATGCATACATGTGTGACAGCACACATTCACCCCAAAGTAAGGCCTAGATGGAGGTTGACAAGAATAGCTGAAAGAATGTCTAGTAGAGCTCTTCGACATTCGGATAATTGAGCATTGTCTGGAATGTTTGGATAATTTATTGGAAGAACGCCTTCTTCCTTGCGCTCAACTCTGAAGCGATCTGAAGCAATCAAAGCTAAGTGCATTTTCGTTATTTTATTCATTTTTCTTTCACCTGAAGAACTAAGATGTCGAAACGCCTTGTGTTTTGTCTTGTGACTCATTTGTCCACGTTTCTCTGGGCAGTTCGCTGACATTTATTTAGATTTCCACCTGCAGTCGTCTCATTTTTGCAACTAGATCTATCTTTGTGTTGTCAACAAATATTCTGCATTCTGACATTTATTAATCATTTATGAAAAAAAAAAAAAAAATGTACAAATGTAGTCCTAGGCTACGACCCTGAAGGATTCCACACTATTGAGTCTGAGTCAAAATACATTCACGCTTTTCAACGTCTTTGAATTGTTAAAACACTAAGACCATTGTCATGATATACAAAAAAAGTTTAATGAATCAGTTGCCATGGTAACGCATTCAGTCGTCCGCTCAGACCATCAAGAGAGAATTACTTCATTTTGAAAGAGACAAAAATAGAAAGGGGGAAAGAAAACATACAACACACAGAAAAACAAATCGGAAAAAAAAAAATAAACAAAACTGTGCTGATATTTCAAACATGCACCTGTAACAAATATCCATGATTTAATTTACCTTCTGTCACTTTTGTGCTTGTCACTCCTTAATCAACCATGACTACGATACTTTAACTGTAACGGTAACAATCATTATGCTGAATTATGCTACAACATTTTCCTGTTGATTGATACAATCCTGGTCACAATCCACCATTATGGCATTTATCACTCTATTTGTTGCATAACAAACTCATCCAATCACAGCGAAGCAATATGCAACCAATTGCGTCACAGGAACGTTGCAGGCAATGAGGCGCGCTGTCGCACTGCAATACATACACACAAAAACACCCGAGCGAGTGGGAGAAAAATGCATTGGAGTAACAACAGGCCATCTGCACAAAATACAAATCCATGTACATTGAGTAGTTTCGGGATTGTCATGCATGCACTGTAAACACCACTCGTTAACTTGTAAAGTCTCATTAACGCTACAAGAAATGTCCAAATTATTGACAGCAAGAAAAGAACATGAGAAGAGTTGCACAACATGATGTATATATATACATAGCAATGGACATGCAGCAACTTTCCGCTTGAATGCAGACGCACACTGATTGAGGAAGAGGGCCAAAACAATGTTGCATCGATCCCAGGTTTGCTGTCTGGATTAAAAAAATTAAAGAAAAAGTTAAAGGGATGTGGAATCCTCCCAGAGAGGTCTCATCTGCTGAAGTTTCTGCGCTGTATTCACTACACACACACACACAAAAAAAAAAAGACAACCGATGTTAGGTAGGCACTCGAGCTCTGACCAGCACATTTGGCTAATGCATAGGTCAGAAATCTAAGTCATAGCCATGAGACCTCCTTCAATTCTCTCATCTTGGTTGTTAATTCATTTATCCATCAGCTAAAAATCGTACGTAGTGTAGTCTCAAAACTTGGCAGATGTGGTACAGCGTATATTGACTAGTCTGCACGCAGTGACACCTCCTTGATGAAACTGAACTGAACTGAACTTCTGAGCTGTGCTGTAACAAACTAAACAGTTGGGATGGAGGAAAAAAAAAACCTTAAAATGTCTTTGAATCAAATCTCTCTTTAAAAATTGTTACACAACTCTCCACCTTCTACAAGACATGCATGTTTTGTAGACTCGACAGACTGTCACATACCGGGACAAACAAGCTTCCCACTGACGATGAATTGCACCGATTTTCACCCTTTTTTTTTTTTTCTGGTCATCTTCCCATCACTTGAATGTCATTATTCTTGCACCATTCATTCCAGCCATCACATGCATAGTTACAGCCAGGACTGTCCTGTTTCGGCCCCTGCTTGGCATTCCACACACAGCAAGCAAGCAACATGAGACCAACATGAGGCAACCCACCAAAGGAGTCGCTGCCTAATCACGTCATTCTTGTTCAGTGTACACCCTCATTAAAAAGCTGAAAGAAAATTTAATATGTTATGGAGACGGCAGCCTGATCATTTAAAAAATGACCTCCTACATCACAGCAACTTGCTATTTAGTGAATTAAATTGCAATTGTTCCTGGTTTATTCAACTGAAAGTTGTCAAATGCTCAATTCACATTTCTGGAATTTCAGAGTGCAATCTATATTCTGAACTCGTACAAATGTGGAATAAATTAGAATCTCAATAAGCATACACAACAGTGCAAACATGCCTGTGCTTCATGGACCGCCTTTCTTGTTTCAACAATCTTTCCCAGCAACATCTTGAAACTGGACAACAGCAACCGTCTTCCTTACAATTTCTCTTGAACACAGAGAAAAATGTTTTACAAATATCAGCCAGTGCCTTGAGTACAATGGAGTATATCACAAATGTCTTAAAACAATGTCTTGAATAGAACCTGTATGTCTCCACAGTTAACCACCAGTCTTGAATAATATGATGATAAACTGGCATCTGTCCAGCAAGTCTTGAGTGTGCCATGTCAGCCTTGTCTTGTGTGCGCTATTACACAAGATCATCTCAACTCCCCGCAAACAGTGGCATGGCATAGCAGAACAAGAACTAAAAAGCTTACACAAGACACACGGAAATAAGGCAAGTACATGTGCATACAAAAGTGTGCAGTCTCGGCGGATTCATGAAACGGGTTCCAACAAATGAATAAAAACGATGAAAAAGCCTCGGACACACATTTAGCATCACACTTTGTCAAACATGGGGTCAGTTATTCTGTGGGGTTGGTTACTGATTGTAGTTCAAGGCCAAGTCCAACTCCTTTGTGCAAAATGACTGGGCATTTTCCAATTCACAACAATCTGGGACAGGGGAGAGAGTATTCGGAGAGTGTGTGTGTGTATGTGTGTGCTGGGAAGTGTACCACACCACCAGCAAGCGTAGGTATCCACAGGCATCAGTCTGTGGGCAAGCAGCATGTTGGTGCATCGCCGACAATCCTCCCCTTTCTCCTTGGTTTTACATGTGATGTTCCTAACTTGGTTTTTAAAGAAAATCCTTAGTTTCTTTTCTTTTTGGTTGAAGGAAAACTGTTGCTAAACATGACACAAAGTACAAGTATTCAAAATCATTTGTCACTTTTTTTTTGTTTTTGTTTGACTTGAGTTTGACAAGACAGCTGGCATAAAAACTCTAAATCTCTCTTTCAATGAAGAAACATTCTCTGCTGAACCTTGCGGTCCTGGACAGAGGACTGGTAGCTATGACAGCCTATGCAGCCACCTGTGCACATGCTGAGAGACAGCAGCAAGGGGTACTGCTCATTCATCCCCCAGGTACAGCTCAGCTCCCCCCCCCCCCCCCCCCCCTAATTCTAAAAAGCCACCACGTCAGTATGGAAAAGTGGTTTTTCAGTGAACAACGCTCACTTAGGAAGCCAGAAAATCAACGTGCAGAGTCCATAGCTTCAGTCTCTCAGAGGGTGGGTTTTTTTTTTTTTTATTTCCTCTTCACTATCCCTTGATGGTCTACTGTTGAGACTGGCAATCTTTCATTGAAAACAAAGTCTGCATGACCTGTAACTACAGTATGGGGTTCACTTGGCCATGAAGTTCACTTTATAGATTTAATGAATCAAAATAAAAATAAATAAAAAGAAAGAAAACTTTTCAGAAAATGCTTTAAACGGTATCTTGTTATTATTACCATTATCATATACATATAGGTGGGGGGAGAGGGGGGAAGTGATGTTGAATAACAATATTCTTAACCCTGGGACAGCAGACTAAATTTCATGCCGAGAAATTGGCGGTGATGAAAAATGGTATGTGATGCACAACAGTACTATGCCATGCAAGGCAACATTGTGCATACTGCGATATGATCCGATACCATGCCATGGGATACAATACAGTACAATACAATGCAATACACCTGGAGTTATCACCATGTTCAAAAAATAACAGTCACTGCCCTGTCACCTGACAGCGTTTTGGTCTCCTCACAAAACAGAGACCCATTTATTCATGAAGTGCACATATATGATACATTATGCTAAAGTAAGCTTACAACCGACATCCTAAAGGCTAACAGAACTAGAACTCATTGACAGCATTGGACCTTCTGCTTGATCTACCTGCCCAAAATAAAAAAAATAAAAAAAAACAATAAAAACCAATCAAAAATACATGTGTTCACGTAACTCCCCCCAAATGCATCAAAACAACCTTTTTGTCAATAAAACCCGGAGAACAACACAGCAAGCGCTCATTCAAATGTTAACCTTGTCACAAGAACAAAATGTAGCTAATATGCTATAAAACTTTTAGAACAAAGGTAAACTGGTATGAGAGACGTGCATATCATAGCGAAGAAAGTTGGCAACACAGTGTCAAATGAACAGGAATGACAGAAATGGGGCAATTTTGAACTCCGATTTTCAAAAACAAAAGAAAAGTGGGATTGGCTATAATCTATACATGAGGAGCCCTCCTGTTACCCTCACATGGGGAGACCGACCTATGAACAGACAGAGTCACAGCCTCCTGATGTCGACCAGAAACCTACTTGAACCAATGAAACACCTATGTAAGAAACACACACTAATACTAGCAAGAAAAAAAAAATCTGGCTGTTTTTGTGCAGTTTAACTGACTGCGAAAAAACACATGGTTAAAGCTTGAAAAAAAAAAGGAAGAACCATACATAAGCCAACAATCGCTCACGATCACTTACCATGGCAACTGGAACAATCTTCCAATACAAAGAGAAGTATCACACTGACAGAGGAAAACAAATGAATCTCGATGTATATAAACAGCGGAAGCACAAAATGCTTGATCGAAAAAGCTGGCGAGTAGGCAAAGCAAACAGGAATTCACAGTGTGTGCTGTTATTTTTTGTGTTTTCTGAGTGTAATACACTCTGCTACTGTTACATGCATTGCATTGCTTTCATCATCATGTATTTGTTTAAAACGGAAACAAAAACTGCATACTTATGCACATAATTCCATTTCCATGCTCAACATGCATTCACACAACTCAAAAACAAAGTCACAGACATGTGAAACAAATGCTCCTCGGGCCCGGGCCCCCCCCCCCCCCCCCCCCCCACACACACACACACCTACGTACACACATGCACACACATTCGATACTTTAATTAAAATATTTTAACAGTGATGCAGTGTATGGGTTGTCTAAGACTGATTGAAAAGTATTAGTCCTTTTGGAACTCATTTTGATTTGGACATGATTCAAATTGGCACAGGTATGGCCATTTGGTCGTCATACAAAAACACAAACAAAACAACTACAACACAACAAACAAAAAAAAGACACACATATACACCAAACTACAGCCCTGAGATAACTGACAGGCTAGAAAACAGGAACACACCTTTTGAACTTCATGACCTTCAGAAAAAAAATTTTAAAAAAAACAAATAAATAAATTTTTTAAAAAGCAAGCTCCTTTCCCTGAATTTGCAGACAGCAAGTTCAAGCAATTCTTGAACCATTCTCCTCAGGTTACAACACAGCTATAGCCGAGTTACCAAATCACTCAAGTCTTGAATATTGCACTTGTTTATATGTATGAATAAATATATACATTATACATACAGACAGGGATGCGAACTCTTGACCCCCCCCCACCCCCCCCCAAGGAGAAAAAAAAAGAGGCAAAAAGGTGACGAATGAAAATCGACCACATGGAAAATCACTGACATGAGCATGATGCATCTAACACATTGGCCGATAAACTGACGACCAGGGAAGGGACGCTATGGGCGGGGAGTGGAAGTGGGGGAATCGCTTAATGCCCGACATCAAGGCCCATGCAAAAAAATATGTGACAAATGGGAAGAAGCGGCGGGATTAAATTACCTGTTCTACAGCGAATTTTTTTTTTTTTCACCTTTTTTTTTTCTTTCTTTCTTTTTTTTTTTTTTTTACAGAAAGGTTGATTTTTTGTACACTTTTGCTACCATCAAGAAGCATCAGACATTCTAAAGCTGTACTTCAGCTTCTTTCACTCCGTTTGAGAGTGTGAACTGTTCTGGGTTCAAGCCTTTGCAAAGCTGTGAATGTTGGCTTTTGGGTGTGCGGTGTATATGACGCTGCAAAAGGCAGTCGTCGGTTTCTTTTCCTTGGTAGTAGTTGGTAAAGAAGAGAGCATCAGTCCACAGAAAAAGCGGTTCTGAGCTGGTAGCTAAAGCTGTCAGATGTAGGTAGACATCCCTGACAGATGCACACATCATCTGTCGATCATCATGAATGACTGCTCACCATCTGAAACCACAAAAAAAGGTAAGCATGATCTCTATTCCCCCTGATCACAATGCCCACGTCACATCCCGCTATGACGTGGCGTTTTTCAAAAACGCGAAAATGACAAACCAGAAATGCCATGATGTCCTTCCCTTTATTCAACCGGTGAACAGTGTAAAGCTGTTTTCCAATCAGTGCTTTTGTAATACACCCACATGGAACAACCCCATTTCACCATCTTGTCCCTTTTTTTCTGGCTTGTCTTCCCTCTATGCTTTTTTTTTTTCTATCCACTTTCATAACATCACAAACCACTTTTGTTTTCTAACAATGAGGACTGCTTTCAGATCAGACCAACGCTCTCAGAGCTACCGTTTGTGAATGAAGATGATCTCCACGGTTTCGACCAACACCTGTCTGTGCACAAGACAAAAGATAAATCTCCCCACAAATAGGACCAACAGTTCCAGAGCTGTATCTGTGTAAGAAGATAATAGCTCTATATCTGTGTAAGAAGATAATTCTCCCTCCCCAGATTCTGACCAACAGTGCCAGGGCTATATCTGTGTAAGAAGATAATAGCTATGTCTGTAAGAAGATAATAGCTATATCTGCGTAGAAGAAGATATAATTCTCCCCCCACAATCTGACCAACAGTGTGCCAGAGCTATGTCTGTGTAAGAAGATAACAGTTATATCTGTGTAAGATGATAATCCCCCCACAATCTGACCAACAGTGCCAGAGCTATATCTGTGTAGGGAGATAATAGCTATATCTGTGGCCTAACCCACAATCAGATCAACAGTGCCAGAACTATGTCTGTGTAAGAAGATAATAGCTATATATATATATGTAAGAAGATAATAGCTTCTGTTGTCATATAACATAATGAGAAAGAACAAAATGGACGACAATAAAGACAAGAATCAAAAAGGTCGAGTCAAAGAGAGTGACAAACAAGAGAAAATCATTTCACAGAACTTCAGAGAAAAGGTGAGGATACAATGTATTCTATATGAGCCCCCCAGCATCTCCACAGAGGTCTGCTGCCGGACAAATTGAGATGAACTTGGTGGAAATGTTTATGCCTCACTTTTTTGATGTTTTAAAAATTCAACAAAGTGATGCAAAAAACAAAAAAAAACAAAACAATAAACAAAGCCAAAAGCTTACAAAATAATCTTGATTTGTAAGTTATCACATTTACATTTCAAATATCTAAAAGATTTTTCAAGGGTGCTACATGTAAATTTCTGCAAATTTTCCAATTACAATATAAATTCTAAACAGGAAAACAAACAAACGAGGGCAGGAAAGGTATGTGTGCCACCTAAGAATGAACTGTCCATCACCAAATCAACTGGGAAAAATAAGTTGAAATATCAAAAAAAAAAAAGTTCCCTCCTTCATATGAACATTTACAATGTTGAAGCCTTCACCTATCACCAGTTTGATCACCTTTTACATAATATTGCCTTTACTCTGCCATTTTGTTTGGGGAGAGGGGCCACTTCCGATCTGTCCCAAAACAACTATCAGTGAGAAAAACTATGGTCTTCAGCTTATCGAATCGTACTGTATATTGTTAATTGGTCAACCTAACGTCTACCTTAGTTTCCCCCAATTTGAAACTTAGGTATGTAAAAATGTATGAAGGAACATGTCCATGTTCTGCTGTCATATAACATAATGAGGATGCATCAGAGTAGAAGCTTCAGCTTTGCTGACAAACAGTGACATGCCAAAATTACACCTTAATTTTTAGTGCACACATAAAGTTCATTCCAAACGAAGATACGCAGGCCATCAGCTTGTCCCTTTAACCTCTCAATTCTTTCCTGTCAGCCATAAAGAGACCAGTATTCCAAACGAAGCTAAGTGAAAAATTTGTTCATTTTCATTGTCCTATTTGTTTGCGTCTTGCCTGAAGAAGACCTAAGAGGTCGAAACGCGTCATGTTTTGTCTTGTGACTTATTTGTCTACGTTTCTCTTAGCGGTTCGCTAACATTTATTTAAGATTTGTTTAGATTTCCGCCTGCAGTCGTCTCACTTTGCAACTAGAAGATACATGGGCCATCAGCTTGCCCATTTAACCTCTCAGTTTCTTCCTGTCAACCATAAAGAGCTGAGCATTCCAAAGAAAGATACATGGGCCTTGACTCGGCAGCAGTGCAGCGTCTCCTCCGGTGGGTTGCCTCTTGACGACTTGACATTGACTGCTCCCCCTGTGGATTGCCGGTGCCGGGGCTGTGGCGGGGCCAACCGGGCTGTAGCTGTGGACGGGGGGGTGTCGGAATGAGCAGCATGGGTGCACTGCCTCTGAGGTGGCGCAGAGGTTGGGACAGCAAAAAAAAAAAAAAGATACACGGGCCTAATCTCTCGGTTCTTTCCTGTCAACCATACAGAGCTGAGCATTCCAAATGAAGATACACGGGCCTAATCTCTCGGTTCTTTCCTGTCAACCATACAGAGCTGAGCATTCCAAATGAAGATACACGGGCCTAATCTCTCGGTTCTTTCCTGTCAACCATAAAGAGCTGAGCATTCCAAATGAAGATACATGGGCCTAATCTCTCGGTTCTTTCCTGTCAACCATAAAGAGCTGAGCATTCCAAATGAAGATACATGGGCCTAATCTCTCGGTTCTTTCCTGTCAACCATACAGAGCTGAGCATTCCAAATGAAGATACATGGGCCTAATCTCTCGGTTCTTTCCTGTCAACCATAAGAGCTGAGCATTCCAAATGAAGATACATGGGCCTAATCTCTCGGTTCTTTCCTGCCAACCATAAAGAGCTGAGCATTCCAAATGAAGATACATGGGCCTAATCTCTCGGTTCTTTCCTGTCAACCATACAGAGCTGAGCATTCCAAATGAAGATATACATGGACCTAATCTCGGTTCTTTCCTGTCAACCATAAAGAGATGGGTTTTCGTTCTGAGGGTGGTGCTTTGAGACAGCTCAGCGGTTGCTCTTTCCAGAAACAAGATGGTGGAATGAAGGCAGACCTCGTTTTGAGAGGCAACAGAATTTGTGGAGAGGTAAACGATCCCACAACAAGCATGGTCATATGATTGTGTGAAATTGCACTTCTTTGATGTAAAAATCATCTAATTCTTCCCAACACACTCTTTTGTTTGAATTAAGTGACATACCTAAAAGCCAAAAAGCCAAAAAAAAAAAAAAAAAAAAAAAAAAAAAAAAAGCAGAAACTGACAAACACCATTAGTGAAAAATCTGTTCGGCTATTTTGAAATTGTATTTTGCACAGTTTGTAGAAATTGTTCGTATGGCCAAACTTTCGTCATGAGAGGTGAATGATCACTTAATTTTAGTGCACTTTTTAGTGCAGTTTTTTGGTAGACATTTCTATCAGTTTTTCTATCAAGTCTGTCAAAGTTTCAAAATATGGCCAAACTTTCGTCATGAGAGTATGAATGATCAGTCTCTTTTTAGTGTATTGCTATTGAGTTAGCTAGCTCCGACAGAACACCACCGGCTTAGGATATCTACTGATTTATCTAAATATGAGACGAAATGAAAAAAACAAAGAAAACTCTTCCAGCTTCTTCCCATTACTAATCCACTCAATCGTCGGTACAATTTCATCACCAACCTTCAGAAGAGAGAGCCAATCTGGTCGTTGGTATGGATGACTTGTACCTACATAAAGCACACATCCTCCAGGTAAAACCTGAGGAATGACACGAACACTGAGTGACTAATATTCAACTGAATGATATGAGAAACATATGATAAGCACCAGCAGGCAGCTCTTCAGTTGACTCTACCCAGGTAGGCAGCCCGTTGTGTAAATGTGGGGAGGGATTGCAGAGCACTTTTGAGTTTGGTATGTTACCAAGGACAGGTACTATAATTATAAGTACTCTCAATGGCAATAAAACTCACATGAGCATGATAAATGCTGTAAGGTCTGGAGGTCAAACAGGAAATATTTTCTACTTATAAACTATCAAGGACTTTTTCTTTTTACATTTATCACAATAGTAAAATCCTCTGGTTGTTGTTCATTTGTTGGTAATTCATACTCAGTGGAAAACCTTTCGTTACAGGAGTAACTCATTTCATTCTTACCTAAGTGTGTCAGATTTACCTACCGAAAAAACCACAAAAACTAGTACATGAGTGCCAACTGCCCCTATCACCTGAAATGCTACTTTTTTTAATAATCTAGTCAAAATCACTTATAAATTTGGCAATCACTTATGAAATCTACTACAAAGAATTGAGCACTTTGAAATCTACTACAAAATTGAGCATTTGAAAGCTTATCCAATCCAAAAAAAAGTATAAAAAAAAAATTATTGTGACCTTAGTTTTCTTTCAGTCAAGACAGACTTCGTGTGATGGCAAAAAATTCCAAGAAGATTTTGTGAAATTCTTGGCATCTGGCTGTTATGAATGTCACTGAACACAAATAAATGAATATCCAACACCCGAACCAATTCTTAAGATGTACCAGCACTTTAATTGTGTACAAAGGGAACTTAAGTCATTAAATAAATGCTTAACATCGCAACTTGCATTACTACCGCTCTTATTTGGCACAAAACAAACCTAATAGTTATTCAATAAATACTCAACACCACAATATACATATACATGGCAGACAACACATGAAAGCAAAAAACAAAAAAAAGGGGGAAAAAAAAATTCCACAGAAAAAGAAGAGGATTAAAGCTTTATCACCATTTACAAATGCCAGCATGAACATTAGCTATAACACATGTACAGATATACACATAAACATGCGCACACACACAAGCACATGCAAAAGCACTTTTTATCTGCGCATGGGTTAAACCCATTCACGTCAAGTGTGTGTGTGTGTGTGTGAGAGAGTGTATGTGTGTGTTGTGTATGTGTATCTGTGTACATATGTTTGTGTGTGTATCAGTCCAAATTAAAATTAAATCTGCAAAGTCTAGCCAGTGAATATCGCATCTATTAATGTGCATTCATGTATGTGTGCTTTTTGTGTGTGTGTCTAAAGATTAAATACATTTCTTGCAATTCTGTATATAAGTCATAGAGTTCGGAAAGCACTATATGTATACAGTTCCTTGACCTTTCCACACTGAAACCTTCTTGTTACCGAAAATAAACCTAGAAACTTGACACAACAAAATGCCTTTTCATCAACAGCAACTGCATCTCCCAAATCACAATGTTCCCACAGCAACTGGTGGAATCCTCATCATACTGACTGAACACAAGAGTGGACTTTTTTGCATCTTACCTCTGTATTTGGGGGCATGGTCTTAGTTTCTGAGCAAACGTGGAAGGAAGCCTGTCCCAGGATCGATCCTGATCCTGCAGACCTGTGTGAGATTTCTCAGGATTTTGCTGCTGTTGTTCAGCACAGGGGCAAATTCCCTGACTTCAGGCCAACATGATTTTCTTTGACTTCCAAATGACCGTAAAAAACTGTTGTCTCCACGACATTCCACCTTTCACCTGACCTGCACTGATCCTGTGTCGAACAGTCTCAAAATGTCACACACACACACACACACACACTTGTGTGTTCATGATGTAGATGTTAACTTGAAAAATCATTTACTGCAAGCTGAGGTCAGACGTTCTCCATGCCTCAGCAAGAGTCAAAGGTCAATTCTTCTCAGCCTGAGCATGTTCCACACTGCCTGTGCATTCCTGTCTGTTGGCACATGCACATCTGCATGTGAGTGCATGCCTTCTGGAGATTCTATGCTTGCATTTGTTTTTCTCCTTTTTTTTTTTTTTTTTTTTCACTTTCTTTGTCTCTCACATTTCTATTTTCTCTTAGTTTTTTTTGTTTTTTTGTTGTCCACTGCTGTTCTGTGATCTACTTGCTTACCTTTGTTCTAAGGTGATTTTTTTTTAAACTTTTTTTTTGGGGGGGAGTGATCTTGTTGCTATGTTACTTTTAAGCTGTTCTCATGTTTATGTTGTAACCTGTGAACGAAGCAGAGAGAGTTTAATCAATGGGATAGAAACTGGTTATCCACCCTGCAGCGTAATTTACGAATATGGGTTTAAAAGTAGCTGTAGTTGTGTTGAAATACTTTCAAATAATTTCTTTTCATTTATTACATTTAAAAAATCTGACAGCCAAAGCTTAGGTGAAACAGCTGACACACTCATCAAGACCTAGCCTTGTCTGCCTTAAGGATTTCAATGTTCAAATTACTGTATTATGAACTGCTGTGGAAATCACTGCTATGAATTGTGATGAAATGTGTGACTGTGTGTTTTAATTTTGTTTTATCTATGACAAGGCAGGGCCCTGGGTTATAATGGAACTTCAAACTAAAATGGAGCACACTACAAATACATTGATGTGTCTGGCTGGGTCTCCATACACAACGGGGTGTGTGAGACTGTGAACAAGCACATGCATGTGGGACAGCCAGATGAAAGACTAGGCATCACAACGCGGACAAAAACACGTCTGACCCCAAAAAAAAAACAAACAAACAAAAAAAAAAAAAAGGACTAAACATGACGAGCAACCCGGCAAACACGACTGGCAGGAATCACGCAGCATCACGAAAAAGGAGAACTTTTTCAATCCTCTCCTCATGCAAAAGATGAGCCAGTCCTGTACATCGTCATCAATGAACACATGACTTCGTGCCAACACCACCGAACTGAATTCACACACCAACACCTGGCAAGAACCGTCAAAGATTTGTACTGCCGTCAAGGCCGGCATGATTTTTGCAAGAAAGATAGCGGGCGACAACATCATGACCACACAGTGGGCTATCATGACCACAGTGAATGTATATATTGCAGGAACCGCAATCAAACCCATTGTCCTCAGGTTTCCCACTCCACTTCAAATGCAGCCATCTGTGTCGACAAGATCAAAACTAGTGGCTTCCTATTATGCTTCATTCCTAAAATGCATCATCTGGTCCTGTAACTAAGATTCACATGCCTATACCACATAAGCTGTACATATGCAGTTTATCACATCAAGAAATATCCATATCATATTAAACAGATAAACCACTGACCCCATTATTCATGAAATGAAAAAGACAAATGTAACATAAATGAAAAAAACACAGAAGAACAGCAAATCTAAACATAGCCACACTGAGCAGAATACATTAATCATCAAATGTGAACACACAAAAAAAGGAGAGAGATTTTTTTTTTTTTTTTTCCAAATTACCTTAAAAGACTTGACCCCGAGATTTAGGAAATCTGGTTTCCAGGTTAGCTAACAATCCAATTTCCCACTTTGCACAGGATGTCAACCGGCCTCCAGCAATGACAGCTTGTTTCTGTCACAACACCTCAACAGCCGACACTCCATAAAAGCCAGACACCTTGTTGTAACAGCAGATCATCCAGAAACTGACAGGTTCACAAGCAGAGGCAGGCTTGTTCTCGTATCAACGACTTCACAACAATCTCACTGGGGTAATGAAGGGGATGATAACAATCGTCTTTCCACATCGACATCTTACAGGGTTCCCTCTGGCAGAAAGCAAAAATCCATAAAATTCTGGCAGAAAGCAAAAATCCACGAAATTCTGGGAGGATTCCACAGCTGCCCCTCCCTCACCATTGGGGAAAAACTTCAAAATCTGTTTTCAAAATGGTGATCTGACCAAACCTGGGTGTCGAATGGTTTCGGTCCAATGGTCAGGCCAATGGCTCCGGCAGCTGTTGTCAGTGTCTTTCACTTCTGCAGTCTTGCCCATGCACCATGTCACAGCACAACCTTAACCTGCCTTCAACCAGTCAGACAAACTGACGATGGCCGCTCTCGTATAGGTGACCCCAGCGTCTTCTGCTAACATACCGGTCATGCAACTAAAACTTGAGAATTTGACTGCCACCTTTGTTTTTAGTTTCTGATATTTTTTTTTTTTTTCCTCTGAAAGAAAGAAAAGGAAAGTTTTCCCCTTGATTTTCACCGTCAAGTTTTCCCCGAAATCCGCACATTCGCAGAGAAGTGAGAGCCCTGGCCTGGCAAACAAAGGTCTCCTCTTCCCCCTCCCATTCCCGCTCCCTGTCAAGTTTTGTTTCTATGGCAACAGCCTCACTGGGATCTGCCTTCTGCTTTAAGCAGCTTGATCGTCCTGTCACAGAACTGGCTGCCTGGTCCAAGCTGCTTGGTTTGCTTGGTTTCCCCTCATGCAGCCTGCCAACTTAACAAAGCAAAATGGTGGTGACTGAAACTCGTTTTTGACTGGCTGCTAGAACGAGGTCACTGACTGTTACTGGTCAAGGCTTTGACAATGCTGTGCCGGTGCACGCATCGTGCAAGCTAAGGGACAGCGGAACCGTACCCCAGAGACAAAAAGTGCAAACTTAGCAAACCAAGCCAACACTCGGCCTATGGTACACAGGGCGAAACCTGAACGTAACGTCTGCTAAAAGAATACATACACATTTCCATACCAACAACACAGCAACGAACACACATCAGCAGAAGGAAACAAGCTTGTTTCCACGACAATCTGAACACACATGGAACAAGGGGGGCAATTTCAGTACTCCGAATCCAGTTTCCACAGCAATCCAACCAACATCTTCATGCCACAAAAAAAACCTTGTGGCACAGCTGCAGGGTCATGAACACACACACACACACACACACACACACACACTGAGCTATATACACTGACATTCCCAAAGTTGCTCAATTCTTACCGACATTAACACATGCAAGTCCTTGATGGCTTCGAAACCCTCTTTTGGGGGGGGTCTGTTTCAATATTTCAACAAGATCACCATCTACCCACCAGTCTTTCAGGACTCTTGCCCGTCTGACAGCAATATGACTAGTTCATTTCTTTTTGAAGAAGCAAATAAATTTGTTTTGACACTTGAGATTCTACCCTCTTTCAAGCTGCAATATTGTCCAAGAATCTCCACCTACTCTGTCAGGTTGCAAGCCAGCAGACAAAGACCCTGCAGTTATCAAGCGCGGTCAGCTCGCCTGCCATGGCCGAATATCTGACCACAACTCCCTGTCCAGGAGAACCAAGGGCCAGGACAGAGGGCAGACACCACAGAGGCGGGTAAAAGAAGTTCCGGATGGACAACATGAAGGACTGGACTGGAGGCAAGACAGATCAATTTTTGAGCAATTTCTTTGCAGTTCACCAGCCAAGTAACTTATCTTACAAATGTTTCAAAACAAACGACAACTGCAGGGAATCTTGTCCATCAGGCTTAATCATCCCAAGAGACATGGTGCTATCAGTTCCTCTATCCTCAACAAATGCACACAGCAACTCCTACCAGCACAATAAACAAACAAGACGAAAAGGGAAAAAAATCCATCGATTCACAAAGCACAGAAAATAAAAACGACTTCTAAAATGGTCCAATGACCATGACTTAATATAAAGACATGAAAAAAAAAAAAAAATTTAAATATAAATAAGACAACATTGATAATGATTTCCAATTAAAAAGAGTGAAAAAAAAAAAAAACCCACACACAGACAGAACCACATATCAGAAATCTAAAACATTTTCATGACACAGGCTTTGCGATGAAAACAGTCTCATGCAGCAGCAGCTATCAACCATGATGTGATCTGACAAACAACCTGTGTTGTTCCACATGACACAGCAGCCGTTTCAAGACATGACACAGCCTTCTGTGCTCTCTGACACGGCCACCTCACTGTTCCATGACATGATGAAGCACTCCATGCTGTTTAACACATCACACACTGTCCCGTCCACTCCCACATGAACGCAATCATCAGCACACATCATCAGACTCCAAGCTGGCAGTGACACGCTGACTAGCATCTAAACGACAGACGCTGCTTTCCCAGTCGGCTTTTCCTGATGTAGTTTGACGTTTTCCCTGTTTATGCTTCCGTTTCACAGATGGGTGTGCCCTCCCTGGAAGTCTGGGGAGCCATTCCGCCACGATGCTAGTGCGGGGAGAAGCCTGTCCCTGATTGTTTCTTCTCTGCATTCAGTGCTCAGTAAAGATCTCATTGCCAGTACAGCGATGCTGATCAGCAAATCTGGATCACCAAGCTTAGGTCATTTCATTTTGTCTTCATTTCTCTACTCCGCTCCCCTTCCCCACCACACCACCACTTTCTGCCCTTACAGAATTTTTTTTTTTTTTTGTTCCCTTTTTCAATTTCTGCAGATATTCCACGTAGGTGTAAAATGGATGGCTGCATGTCTGAAGTTGACCCACTTTTTTTCACCTCTTTCACATCCAGGCTAAAGAACTCTGTCGCTCTATCATCATCTGGGTCTTTGATGACGACTGTCTGTCTCTTCCTGCCCTTCTCTCACTGTGTAGAGGTTGTTGTTCGTTTGTCCTTCAATTTCGAAGATGACCATGACTTATGGGCAATGACAATGCAGTCTCTCTTCTTCTCCCTAGCTCCCTTTAAAGAAGACTTCAGCCAACAGATCTGTCTGTCAAATGTCTGTTCTTGACATGTCAGCATCCTCGCCGAATAAGGTTGATCTGTTCTGCGGCGTTGTCATGAACCACCCCATACACTGCACAATACCTGCCCTGCACTGCACACGCATTTCCACTGTCCACTTCAGGAAGAGCTTTGTAGACCCAATGTCAAGGATATTCCCACACATCCTCCAATTCAAAACATAACAACATGATATCATTGTGAGGAAAGAGGAAGAAGTCACAACACAAATGACTAAACGATTGCTACATCCACAAACCAACTATGTTCTAATCCACCAGAGAAATCACTCCCTCTCCTCCCCTCACTCACTCTCTCCCTCCATAATCCCATCCCTTTCTCCTCCATCTCCCCCTCCCAGCATCCCCACACTCCTCTCCCTCTTCCCCTAATGTCACGGAAATTCCTGACATGCAACCTTGGAACAGAGCCCGAAACAGGACTGGTTGCACACAAGGGGGCTGTCCACGCCAGGACTGGTCGTCCACAAGGGCTGTAACAATGTCCACGCCAGGACTGGTCGTCCACAAGGGCTGTAACAATGTCCATGCCAGAGGACACCATGGGGGATCTTTCCCTGACAGAGGAGGAACATCACCCCCCCCACCGACAGAGAAAAGCCGTTGGGTTTGAACACACCCCAATACACAACATGTCGTGCTGACCCAATGTAACAGTCAGAGACTGCTCAGGCCGGAGACCACGAGGGATGACAAGAAGACAGCAGTAAGTTCAATGCACTCAGCACAAATGTCAAATACGCCCAGGACAATTACGACGGTCAATGCCTAGCATTTAAATAATCCAGGGTCATGCAGAGTTCTTTTTTTTTTTTTTCCTATGACTGCTAACTATGGTCATCTGACTGATCCAAAATTGTGTCAGTGGCATACTGTAAAAGGTCTGTCTTCCTGAATTATTGCCAGGCATTACTCCATCCCAAAGTATGGGTGACCAACCACATGCCAGCAACAGGATGTCAAATTACAGGTGACACTACCACAGCTAAAAGATAATCAAGAACACGCAACGTCAGTCTCCTGCCCACCATCAAGACAGGTCTGGGGAAACCACTGCCTCCCCCTCCATGACAATTCTGGTATTGCTGCCACACCACCCACTATGGGCTCCCCCATTACAAGGCGATCCCACGGTCACTGTGTCAAAGCCCCAGCTTCACAGCTCTACAAGGGCAAACACCATGGATCATCGAGGCCACCCTCTGGAGGAGACCACACTGCGGAGTTACTTGGGTGGTGTTCAAAGGTGCCTGTTTCTGATGCAACAGAAGTAGGACATCACCAGTTAACGTCTTTACTGACAACAACAATTGCTTAACCTTGGAGCCAACATGAGTGAGCGCCTCCCCTCCAGCAAAGAGTCTGCACCACAGGATACCAGATTTTGGCAATGAGCTCAAAAGCTTTGTGTTAATCACTCCAAGCTGTTTTCACTGACCAGAAGAAACAGCAACTGACAGAGAACAAATCTGGTATGGAGCCCTGTAGAGGATGAACGAGCAGTACGGTGATGCCAGGCTGAAAAGACCTGATGATGACCTCACAGGGACAGTCCCCATCACTGTGGGAAATCTCTCTGGGGTAGGAGACAACACTCTGCTGGCACAGACACACACAGACAGGCAAGTTACCCACCCCCTCCAAAAATCTTTTCTTCTTTTTTCTTCGTCCTTTCAAATCCTCTTCTTTCTTTTCCAATACCAGTTACTCACTGTGGCACACCTAACAGCTACACTATCAACATTTTTGTTTGAAGAAGTGATGTAGAGTTCACTATCCTTAACATTTAGCAATTCTGCACTTAAAGTGGGGGTACAGGTGTATAACACTAAATGATACACTCACTCCTGTAAATGCCTCTACACACCGATGGGTATCCAGATTAGCAGGGGTAGCATCCAGATTATATCAACAAAACACAGCTCTGCATTGTTCCGGTCAGGATCTCAGGCACACGCTTGTTTGCCAACCCACTGACCCAAACCAAAAAATGACGGTGACGAAACTTTGGCAGCTGGGTTGGAACAATGATGATGAAAGTCGATCTGACGACGACTTTGGCAGTGGAAGAGACATGCGAAGAGGCCCAAGAGGATAGGGCATAGCTTTTGCAGCACTGCATGCTGCCACCGCAATGGGAGAATCAGAAGTTGGCAAGGAAGGAGGGGTCGACAGTGGAGAGTTTGGCGGAGAGGAAGGCATGGATGCAGAAGATGAGGGTCTGTAGGTCTGTGCATTCCAGCTCCTATAACACACACACACACACACACACACACATACACACACACACACATATATATATATCCATGGCAGCTTTACAACAAAAGGTAGCTGCATGTGCATGCTAATAGAGTGCCCAAACAAATATACATTTCGGTTACTGATTGGAGAACACTGACCAATACAAAACATTTTTTAATACAGACGCTGAGTATTGGTAGATCTTATTCCACTTCTCTATTATCAAATATGGTTCTCACCAAACCAAAGGTATGGAGAAAGTGTGTGCATTCCAGTTCCCCAAAGGTATGGAGAAAGTGTGTGCATTCCAGTTCCCTATGAACACACTAACCCACCCCACTCCACACACCCACCACCCCTCTTTTTTTCTCTTGCTCTCTCTCTCTCACACACACACACACACATGCACGCGCCCCCCCCCCCCCCCCCCCCCCCCACACACACACACACATGCACAGACCACTGTCCTTTTTCTCTACTCACTCTTGTGTCCACCTGCTTGGTGAGGTCATTGCTGAACTGCAGTTTGAGTTTTGTGCGTCCATCATCCGAGGAGCTCTTCAGCTGGGCAAAGCGGTACGTCCACAGAAAGCTCTGACAACAACAGGGTCAACATTCAGCAGTCTCAACAAGCAGCCACAGTGCTCATCTCAAGGTACTAAGCCCTGGAAGAAGTGGACTTAAATCCCGTGTCTTAAGACACGCACCTGTGGGATTTCCTTGGTCCAGAATTGTCCAGAGTGCTATTGGTTCACAGGGGGAGACTGGAACCAGGTAGCTAGCTTCATCCACCCTATGGACGCCTCTCTGAGAGAGCAGACTTACCTGACCAACTGCGTGGGCGTCTGTATCTTCGGCATGGTTAACCCCACCAGGGCAACCTTCACCATTGTCACTAATCGTTATGAAAATGTCTATTGTCCCACCCCAACACCCTATGGCCAATTGGTTTCATAACATGACTACCAGTAATAACTTTATCATGATAAAAATATACACGAAAACCCCCCCAATATCCAAATTGTGATCATGATCTCATCAGTGCAACAATGATGATAGGTATCATAACATCCTTTTCATCACCATGTTCATAATTGACGGAGATGCTGTGAGAATGTATCCATCATTCTTGCTGTTTTCAACAACACTGTTACACTGCAGTTGTATTATTCTTTGAACAATTCTGATTAAGCCATAACAGACAGACAAAGACCACAGACAGGACCCAGGTGACCTTGGGACTGACCTTGGAGTCGTGGTCGTAGAGAGAGAATCCTTGATCCATGTCCAGGATAAGGCCACAGAGTTTCCCCCGCCACGTGCAGCCAAACGTCTTGCTCTGCCAACCCATCATCCACATCACTCGATCTGTCATCACACGTTTATCAGTGGATCAGTCTGTCAGTCCCAACATGTTGGAAACTGGCTTACCACCGCTCACGTGTGTCCCAAACATGTCATACTATTTTAAGCCATGACTGGAGATATGGTTTGTAGGCACAATCCGCCACCAGTTCCTGTCAACACAGGGTGGACCTGAACAGCCTATATCTGGAGACCAGACCTCTCCTGCGATTTCATTCCTGTTCCATCTTCCATGTCATACAGCTCCACAGGAAGACTTTGACCAAAATACTTGTCAACACAGCCAGGTGTGTAGCCGAAGAAGAGACTGACAGCATGCTCTCCATGTTGGCAGGGCTGCAAGGAATAGCACTGTCATTCAGACTCGTCTGCAAGTGAAAGGCACACTACTCTCCAGTCATCAACTATCCATCCATCTATCATTTACTCGTCAGTCACTCAGCCGAGTCATCAACCTCACAATCTGCCAACAACAGACAACGGAGTGACTGGTCATTTCATCCACTGATCACACAACAAAAGACTCGTTCTTTGAATAATTCCTTCAGCTTGAAAACCGTCTGATCAACAGTTTGACCGATTCATTGAGTGATCAACAATGTGACTGATGGGCTGGTGCCCATCTGCCAGACTGGTGGTCTGTTTGCACTGAATCTCAAACGTGGACTCTCAGCCACGCTGTCGACTGCATGCTGACATGAACATCAAACTAAACATGAGCCCAGCTGACACAACAGCACACCTCTGACCAGCCAACACTTCTGCAAGACTCAGACCTAGGAAACAAAATTTTAGCTGGAGTAAAGTTTTACAAGAACCTGGCATATTTTGGGGGAAAAAATGTGTGAGCTTTTGGGACTGCTCTGAGTATATCATAATGTATTACTGTTCAAAAGTTTGGCAACTCTTATTGGTCACAGCGCTCACAAAATTCAAGAGAAGCTTAACATTGAGACTGTCACTGAGAAGTTTCAGTGTCTCACAAGATTCAAGAAAAATTCAACACTGAGACTGTCTCTGAGAAGTTTGAGTGGTGATCGGAAAATATGTGAGCATTTTGTACATGAAACATCTAGATATCTGACCATACAAAAGTACCTTTCCATGTATTTCATTATGAGGGTGGTTTTATATTTGGTTGGGGGGGGGGGGGGGGGGGGGGGGGGTTCTTTCTTTCTTTAACTTTAGTCTCATAAAACTGGCTGTCGAATATCAATCACCAGCTATAAACACAGCAGCTACTCAAAGTTGCAATATGTTTGATTAAAAATCACATCTTTTTGAAGTTACAGTTTCTTACTGAGACACCAGCGAACATGATACATCCACATGGGCTGCCAGGTCCGAGGGCTGCCACCATCAGAAGCCTGAAGGCCAGGCCAGATATCTTCCCATGAAACTCTCTTTAGGACAGGAGGATTTACACGATAGCGGCAATCCTGAGGGCAATAGCTTTTTGACAAAGAAGGGGTTTAGTAAATGCTGTGGGCACTGATAAAGTCAGGAAAAACAAAAAAAAAAAAAAAAAGGGGGGGGGGGGGGGAAGGAATTGAACCAATGGTTAGACATGAATCACACAAGCAGCTACGCTGAACTGACAAAAGAAATGAATCTATTCATAAATAAAGAAACACACAATACTCCGTACTTTTTTTTTTGAGCAGGGGAGGACAGGCTGATAAAACTGGAATGAAAATATCACACACACACTCACACTTGCACATGCACTTATTCGCACATCTGTGCAGATGCACAAGCCAACAGATCCTATGGCTGGCAACACACACACATGTGCGCAGACTCATATACTGAACACACAAATGGAGAAATCACATCCAAACACTCGTGGCAACAATGGAAGCAAAAACATACAAATGTAAAAAAAAAAAAAAAATCAAAAACAAAAGGAGATAAAAACTGGATGATCTCGTAATACGGTCACACAATATCCCCTGGGAGAAAAAAGCTGACGATTCATACAGAATTTACTCTGAAATCTATAACGCTGTGCAATACAGTTTTTCATTTCATCATGTCTCATAGCATGCAGAGCACTCAAATGACACCAGTGATCACAGTACAAATTTTGCCAACAGGTTCAGCCCATGAATGTCCAACAGTGTTGAAGAGACAACCAGTGCAAGACCTGCATGGGTTAACCCCCAACCACCTCTACACAGTCCACACAGTCAAAACTTGGAGCTGAAAATTGTCACACAGTTATGTGAAGAATGAAAACTGAACACTGCATCCGAGTATGAACAAGAGATCTCATAGAATGTCCATGATGTAGCCACACACACACCATCAGAACACTAACAGAGAGACAGTGTCCTACAGTGATTGCCAACAAAGCTGATTTTGTCGTCTCATTCCAAAAATATCACATCCAGCAATCTAGTCACAATCTGAAGAGCTAAAAGTGCATTTTTTCCCCCCAAACCAGTGACCAATGAGGGCAGCTTAATTCTTTTTTATATTACACCTGTACCTGCTGTTACAAGCCACATCACATCTGTCAGTCCATGTACCCACATGCCCTGGTTAACTGCTGAACAAACAATAACTCCTAAATACACAGGGAAAGAAATGGGAAGAGGAGCTCTTGAACAAGATTCCACAAGTACCTGACCTGCCCATCATGCCGCACACTACACCAAACAATACAAGAAACTGACCACCAGACGCCGCACAGCTGTGTTGGAGGTCTGATACCACGCTTTCTCCAGGTGTAGCAGGTCAGCCCGACTGTCCATCGAAAGCAGAATGACCTCTTGACCTCTTGTCTGGACGGAGCAGCAGTGCTGCCGATCATCAGGCAACTCTTCGTCCTGCAAAGCCAACAGACTTACTGTCAGTTCTGCCACTTGCATCAGAGTGCATCACTGATTTGTCAGGGGGTAAAATGACATTGATGAGGTTTCAGACTGAAAAGATGTCCTGTTTTCATCCGTTTGGAAAGCTCTGATGAGGACAAGAACAAAAACAAGCCTAAAACACCACACACACACAAGCCCCTACACTTTCACCCAAACGTATTCACACACACGCGCTCTTGTATCGCACACACACACGTGCGCGCACACACACAAACACATACTGATACACACTCACTCATTACACATACCATATGTGCATGTGGAGTCAGAAACCTTTCCCTAAACATTTTTTCAGGCTACTGGTACAACACCAAATACTATTGGATCAACCCGTGGAGACCTATTTACCCGAAAAAAAACTACTATCATTGTATTTTTCCTCTTTAATTAGTGCATTTTTCTCTACAAAGCATGTATACAAATCTTCCATAATTTTGTAACTGGGTGAAGCAGTTGTCTCTCTTGCCAAAACTGGCAGGACCAAAGGGCAAACGAGTCCTGGGGTTCACCCAGATATCGTCATTCCAAACAGACCACTACGCTGCGCTGGATTAATGCTCACAAGAGTTGCAAGGTTGAATGGGAAACATTTAGTGCAGAGATGCCTGTCTGTGACTGCTGGCTCGAAGGCAACACTTGTGACGCAAAGGGCAGACACATGACTTATGCCTGTGGCAAAGGGTTTGGGCAATGAGGACACACCAGGGTACAACTCAATGCAAAAGGCAGACACATGACTTATGTCTGTGACAAAGGCAGACACATGACTTATGACTTATGTCTGTGGCAAAGGGTTTGGGCAATGAGGAGACAGACACATACAGGGGTACTTATGTTCAATGCAAAAGGCAGGTACACACTGACTGAATGTCTGTGGCAAAGGGTTTTGGGGAACAAAAAAGACAGACACATGTCCAAGGGTACAACTGCAGAGCTGAATGCCAGACATTGAAGACGACAGAGCACAATCTGCAGACATTTTCTCATTAAATTCTCCCTTGCGAAGGAAGAGAGAAAGACGTCTCCATATCTGAGGTGAAAATGAGCTGAAAGGTGACACTTGTCCCTTGACTAGTTGTGGCATAAGTCGTGCTATAAGGTGAGCCTCACGAGCCTAGTTTCACCGGCACGCACACAGATATGAAACTATGGCTCAGTGACAAACTTTCTGCATGAATGACAAGCCCCGGAACATGGATTTTCAGCATTTTAGATTGGTTTATAGTTAGTAGCAACTTGTAAAGCATAGTGCGAATCAACTCATCTGACAAACAAAAATGGCAGCGCCCAAAGGAGATCGTGATAGAATTAGAAACTTGTTTGAAGATGTTTTTGCTGAATTTGTTGTGGAAAAAGCAGGTGAATGAGAAGGTATGGACATTTTGAATGAACTGGGTGTGGTGGGTGATAGTTTTGATTTAAATTAAGCACCATGTAATCATGATTTTGAGATCGACACGTACAGTGACTGTATGAGTGCCTAATGGTGAGGGGAATCTCAACATGCCATTCTGTGGGGAAGAAAAACTCGTGTGTAGCACTTTCAGATGATCCTAAACCTTTCAAACATAAATGACGACAGTGTGGGCTAACTATGACATTTATTGATAGTGGCCATTTTGTGGTGTTTTTTGTGTTATCAGCAAGTGATCTCAATGTGAAAACTGAACTGTACCTCATTTATTCTTACCTGGATTACCTGCATTGAGGGCTGGTATAATCAACATTGACTTTCATTTGAAAAAGGCTTATGTCTGGGTACTGTGGAACATCACAGACTGGACTATGTGTGAACAAGCTCTTGAGAATGACAAGCAGGATGTGCCACCTGTTTTCACCTGTTATTTTCACACATTCTGGACAGGTAAGCGCCTAATCAAACAATCACAAGCACACCAGTTCTGTTTTATATTATTCTTCATTCAATTACAAACAATTTTTTATTCTGCATGTCACGTTCAAATACTAAACGTTGAAAAGTTATGCATATTACACAAACGTATTTATTCTTTTCAAATTTCCTTCTGGACATTCACCAGACAACATACTTAACAGTATGTGTTATGAGGATCCCTGTGCACAGAAAAATCAGTAATAATGAAGAATACATGGGGGCATGTTTCTTGCCAGGGAAAAGGAGAAGAGTGAATTATGGTCTGAATATGACTCATGACATGAAGTCAAGAACAGCGATCTCTGCTGGCCTAACCAGGTGTGGAGGTGCAGTTCCCCTCTCCTGTCCTAATTTTTTTTTTTTTTTGATTTTTTTTGATGCTCAATGTCAAGTGTAAATACGAATATGGTGACAGGTAAGTATGACAAAAAAAAAAAATCAAGTCAAGTCAAGTCAAGTCAAGTAAACTTTATTATTCAATTTGAGAAATTAATTTGTGGTCACACACATTCACTAAATAAACAAAATTTAAAAAAAATATGAAAAAGAGTGCTTTTTCTACAAATTTTTGTAGAAGAGGGAGGTAGGTGAAGGATGGGAAGGAGCAGGAGGGTTGTTTTGCCGTCACACACCAGAACGACTCCACTGCTCTTAGTAAAGTAAAAATAGGTTCTTCCAACAAAAGTTTATTTCATACTTGGTTCATCCGCACACTTTTGCAAATTCATGCCCTCTTGTAGATTTGTCTCTTGGATATTCTACGGCCTGTTGTACCTATGTACCTGCATGCTATCAAAGCGGAAATAGCCAGATATGTCTGTGCGAGAGTTTCAAAGCGTTCTTGTAGGTCGAAGCATTTAAATTGGCATACAGGGAGAAAGAAAAAATGTTGCTTATAGCCCAGCCCACTGCAAAGGGCTGTATCAGGGCTGTGAGCTCATCAAGGTCAACTCTCAAGACAGATAAAACTATCATACAACTCAATAAATCACAGCTTCTAAAAATACACCAAACTTAACTGGCACATCAATACAATGCCATGTTTACATTCTGCAAGTGTGATTGCTACTTTATAACTTTTCACCCAGATTGTTTTTATGCAAAGCCATATTAGTTGTATTTTTCCCAAAACATATGTACAAAATACAGCAAAATCGTTTGGATAAAGAGGTCTGAGTGTACATACCATTGAAAACAAACACCAACATTACACACTACATACACAAACATACACAGACATATAAGGCCACACACACACACACACAGAACATCAAAAGTAAATCATACCAAAGCACTCACATTGTGCAACATTATCTACTCCTAGATATGATTAAATAAAATATTTGATCTGTGAGAACAAGAACTAAAAAAGCAAAAACTGAGGCAGGAATGCTCTTCTTCCAGCAATAAATGGTATGACCTAATACTCTGCATTTCTAGTTATAACATGACTATCCATTCATTTTCTGTAATCTACCTCTGCAAAGGCTGTTTTCCCCATGTCTGTTGGTTGGCTAGTCTGTCTTTCAGTAAGATCACAACAAAAACTACTTCGCTGACTTTAAGGGAAGTTGGTGGAATAATGGAGTACGGCCCAAGAATGAACTTTCATTTGATGTGGATGCCTGGTCTTTACCTCCTTGCTGGAGATTGACAGGGTTGAGACTGCCCTTCTTGTTTTAAAGCAAACGTTTGAGTTTCAAGCCCACGTTGTCTTTTTTTTTTTTTTTCTTAAAGATCATCTCTTTCGTACCTTGGTACCAAACTGATCTATAATGGGGCATGCTCAGTCCAAGAGCTGAGATAAGGGTTAAGTGAGTGAAAAAAAGTTCAGGATGACACAATTTTCTGCTCATCTTTTTGTTATTCCGTTCGCTTACCCTGAAAATTCACAGTCAAACAGGTGTGTGTTAAGCATTACAGTCACTTCTCTTCCACTACCAGCAACCAACATTTAGGTATCCATATAGTGACACCCAAGAGAATGGCAAGTAAAAAAAAAAACGACAAAAAAAAAAAAAAAAAAAAAAAAAAAATCGCTATTATTTTCAATACACTCAATTAGGATTTTCTCTGCATAATGTGCGAAATGATTTTCTAGAGATTGTTCATTTCTCTGACCTTGTCGTTACTGTTTTCTGAGCTGGGTGCTCCCCTGAAGTTCGTGAGCAAAACCAATTAGGCCACACAATCCGCAGCACCCTTTCAAGCACTCCTGTTCCTCTATCCATCCCACAGCATTTTCCTCAGCAGCAATTTTGTGTTATCCAACAGCTATTTTGTTCAATTTTTCATGCCTGAAAACTGCCATCTTTAGAGTATTCCAGGCTTGATCGCTTCTGCCTGAATGTCGTGTCTGGAAGGCTTAATATCCAATGCTAGATTCACTGGCTGGTATGCATGCAGTTTTCAAGTATATAGCGCTGGGATACTTTAATCCTCCATCATGAGCATGTGTTTGAGTCAAAGTGTCACCAGCTGAAATGCTGGAAACACTGTTTGTGACTGATGATGTGCAGACTATGATTTTGCAACATCTTTAAAGTTTAATCATAACTGCCATGAAACAAATTTGTTGAGCACTGCGTTTTCTTTCCAGCAGACTGGTACTTGACCTGAATCTAGATTTCAGCATGCCAACATACCAAGACACTCACTCATTCACATATATTCATTACACATGTTAAGAACAAACTCACACACACATCTTCATACATATGCCCACTGACCACCTATACACACACTCAAACACTAACACATACATATTCACACCCTGAAAAAGTCTCAGGCTCTCTCCCTCCCCCAACACTGGAATTAAATTTCCCAGACCCTCAGCTCTACAGGATGTATATCGAAAACATAAAACACAAAACTGAAATTGAAAATATTTTATAAATTTAAAAAAAAAACAACACCAAAAGAAACAAACACAGGTATTGTCTTCACCTTGAGAATCTTGAACATACACTCGTACACCTTGAACTTTGCATCACAACGAGACCAGTCCCCGGAGTGCATCTGCAAAACGTCAGAACACATTTCACAGTTCACGGCAAGTTGCTCATGCAGTAGAGGGTAGACGGATACCTGTCGTACAGCAACTACGGTAAGTACAGGTTCTTCCAACATAACATTACTTTCAAACCTGATTCATCAGCATACTTTGGCACAAATTCTTGCCCCCTCATTTTTCATTTTTTTTTTCCTTTTCTTCTTCTTTTTCTTTTTTTTTCAAAGATATTTCAGAGCCTGTAGTCACCCCTATTGTTCCTACATATCAGCGCTTTGTTGAAGCAGACACAGCCAGATGCAATGTTTTGCACTGAGTGTTAGCATGAGTTGTCGCTCTTGGACAGAAGACACCAACAGACCACTATGGTTAAACACTGCAAGTGCAATTACTGCTCTAGAACTTCATCTCTATTTTTTTTTTTTTTTTTTTGGGGGGGGGGAGGGAGGTTCCTTGTACTTTTGCCAAACAGGTGAACAAACTGTGGCCAAATCATATGGGGGTAAATGGGGCTGGTTTCCTCAATGAGGCCCTCCTGTGTGCTGACCAGTCTGTATGAGCTGTGTCACCTCCACTAAACCATGAAGCCACAGGGACACAGGGGTTACAGCGACTGAACAAGCAAGTTGGGAACAGCATCTCATGGATGAGACCAGGCAGATGACTGACCTACGCATTTATCAACAAGGTAATCAGACTTTAAGTATCCAGCTGATACACGATCAGTGCTTCTACTACAATCGCGTGTAAGAGACAGAGTGTGTGTGTGTGTGTGTGTGTGTGTGTGTGAGTGTGTGTGTGTGTGTGTGTGTGTGTGTGTGTGTGTGTGTGTGTGTGTGTGTGTATGAGTATGCTTGTGTGTCTTTGTACCATCAAGTCTGATGGTGTGTGTGTGCGTATGGACATGTACCTCTGGAACAGCTGTTCAGAATGTGTTCATTTACAGAACAATCAACCAGGATTTTAACACCCAACTACTGCATGACGACCAGGTCAAGTGCATCGCCATATCAAAACAAGCACAGTTCATTCTGATCTTGCCTGGAAGTGCCAGTTCATACTCTTGATGATCATTGCTTGTTGTTTTACATGTTGCCACCCCGATGTTGATGTGGATATCTATCTAAACTTAGAGATGACAACTGTTTCAAGATTTCACTCCGTGAGGCCCCACTATGTGGAAACAAGAGAACAGTGCTGCAGCCAAACTTGCCACTGGCTGCTATTTTAGAAAGCCAGTGGAAATTTTTCTTGTAATCTACTATGACCAGCTGAACTGAGTTCACCCTATTTTTGATGTGATGCAGTCAGTTTTCTACTTTTTTGTGTGTGTGTGTGTGTGTGTGTACGTACTGACACCAATGAATATGAATACATATCCAAACCCATCCAGGCAAACGGATTTTTCTAGTGACTAGCCCAATTGGACAAGTTAAAATGAAAGTTACTGTTAACCCCTGTCAACTACAACAAAAGGTCAGTACAAAAGACTCAAGCACCTTAATCACAAGCAGGGAGAGACTCGCGATCCCTTGACCCACAAAATAAAGAGAAGACAACTGTCAAGGCCAGACTCACCGGAGGCTGATCAAAGAGATAAATGTCAGCAGCCTTCAGAGACAAAAACTTGGGCTTCCACGGTTGCTGGTGACTTTCGGCTGACATTCGTTGGTTGCTCCAAACCATGTGCATAATCTGTACAAAAAATACAAGCACACTGTCACTTGTCTTACAAAGTTAGAGCATTCTTTTGATCAAAATTTCAAAGATTTTTTTTATTTTGATTTCCTACGACTAATCACAGATGCACAAACTACCTCAAACAGTGAACACAATGAACATTGAAGCGCATCATCACCAGCAAGAAAATTTGTGACATAAATGAAAAGCACAGCCGATATTGAAAACTCAGTGGCATGTTTCATGACTACCATCAATCTTTCTACCATTTTTTTTTTCTTTAACACACACTTCGCAAACACATTTTCTACGGGATCTTAGACAAACTTTATGACATTTGGTGAGTGTTTAAAAAAACAAATTACCAACACCACACCTGCCCATCGTTTAGATCACTGTTGTTTTTCAGGACAGGACATTCTGTTTCTCTCAGCGCGGTGCCAGCCCTGAAGGGCTGTGTGTGTGGTAGTCTGGGCTGTCATCACAATGTGTCTGTACATTCTGTTTCTGGGCCAGCCCTGCAAGGGGCTCTGTGTGGTAGTCTTGGCTGTCATCACAACGTATCTGTACATTCTGTTCCTCTCAGCGGTGCCAGCCCTGAAGGGGCTCTGTGTGGTAGTCTTGGCTGTCATCACAATGTGTCTGTACATTCTGTTTCCTCTCAGCGGTGCCAGCCCTGAAAGGGGCTCTGTGTGGTAGTCTTGGCTGTCATCACAATGTGTCTGTACATTCTGTTTCCTCTCAGCGGTGCCAGCCCTGCAAGGGGCTCTGTGTGTAGTCTGGCTGTCATCACAACGTATCTGTACATTCTGTTTCCTCTCAGCGGTGTCAGCCCTAAGGGCTCTGTGTGGTAGTCTGGGCTGTCATCACAATGTATCTGTACATTCTGTTTCCTCTCTCAGCGGTGTCAGCCCTAAAGGGCTCTGTGTGGTAGTCTGGGCTGTCATCACAATGTGTCTGTACATTCTGTTTCCTCTCAGCAGTGCCAGCCCTGCAAAGGGCTCTGTGTGGCAGTCTGGGCTGTCATCACAATGTACCTGTCATTGTCTGCGGTGGTTTAGCGGACAGTGTTTTTCCATAGTCATGGCACCAAGCTTGAACAGCCTCCCTAGATGTTGGATTCCACTGGCTGAGTGTTTAAGAAAGAGGACATGTTTGTTGCATTGCAGGAGCACACCGTCCTTAAAGAATCTTCAGTCACCATAAGATGACAAACCTCAAAAACTTGAATGTCCCTGAAATAAAACTGCTTTTTTAAAACCACAAACTTTCCTTGAGATGGACTATGGCTGCCTGAATGGCGGATAAAAAAAAAAAAAATTGGTCATACACACACAACTCCACTCCCTCTGTGGGCAGATGGGATTAATACTTGTCTGTCCATATAGGGAGTGTCCGCAGGAGTATCGGCCTGCGTACGCAAAAGAAGAAGAAACCACAAACTTGAACTTTTGAAACTTGGGTGCTTTTTGGTTTTATGGGCAAGTATATACTTTGGGAAGAAGATAAACTGTATGAGAGAAAAATACATAATCAAGTTTTGCCTGTCCCTCCTCTTCAACTACTGCAGCAACTGACACTAAAACGGCTCCTTTTGGCAGACAAGATATAGTTACAAACATATGGCTAAGTCCATCCAAAAACATGTTTCAAGATAAAGCATCACACTTGTCCACATACTCACGTGATCAGCAGGAGGAAGAAGACGATTGGTCATCTGAATCTGAAACACAAACCATCTGTTGGAACAAACTTAGACAAAGCCATGTGAAGTTCACCGTCATCCCCCATGGGTTATGACTCCCCTGGTCCCCTTGACCTCCCACGCCCAGGGTCCTATTGTGACCCTGTGACCTCCCAGTTCACATCCCGCTGCTACGGATGCCCACAGCTGTTGCTCTTCCCAAGAGACCCTTCAGGTCTGCTTCCTCCAGACAAGAGGCTCCAGCTACTCAGCTGCCTCGCTGGCAGTTGGACTGAGAAAAACATGATTGAAGATTAGCGCTGAATGGTTCAAGATCTCTTAGAATTCCGACAGCAGTGGTTTGTGCAAATCAGTACAAGGATGAAGAACGAACAACTGAACACTGCAAGTCAGAGACTGAAGGCAAGATACGGCAAAAACCTGACAAGTCTTTGTTAAAGCAACGTGTGGCCATAGATTAAAGGGAAATAACAGCTCCGCACTTGCACCATAAGCATGAAATACTCTGTTGGGATGTCTTAGTCATGCGCTACCCACAAAAAAATAAAAAAAAAAGGGGCCAAACAAGTTAGCTACCCGGCTGCATCTTTAAAATGTTTGAGACATGGCTTATGGCACAAAACAGTGTACTGATAAAACATCATCCCCTTCTGAGACTTTATCACAATCAGCAACATGAAAGAGCTGAGACTTGCCAACATCAAGAGATTATGAACAACAGCATGGTACAATGTCATCAAAATGGGGAGTTTGTGTTATACTCCCTGTTTGGCTAAGTATATACTTACCATGTCAGACCATAGCATTAAACGGCTGTCAGTCAGCTCCGTCAGGCCGAAGTTTTGTGGCCATGCAGTAATAAGATAGTCACGTGACGCCCACCCTACTTCCGCCTACGGAAGATGCCGAAGTTCGTGTACTGTACGTCATTAAATGAGGCCTGCGCGCAAGGCAAACCCCCAGGGAACTTTGGCGCTAGAGGGGAAGGTAGGGCGGGCATTAGAGTCTGACATGGTAAGTATACTTAGCCAAACAGGGAGTATAACACAAACTCCCATTTTGGCGTCGTATACTATACCATGTCAGACCATAGCAGAATTTAAAGTAATAGGAGGAGGGCCGAGCGCCCTAATGGTTCCTGGGGTAGACCGATATGATCAAAAGCAATACTAACATCAAGTTACAAAATTCTGTTTCCCACTACCAGCATTACTTGATAACATATTGTTGGGACACAGAGATACATAAAATTTCCTTCAAAATCCTTTTATTTGAGTGAATGAAGCCCCTACACAGAGGACAGCCACTGAATCCTGAAATGAATAAGCATCAATATGTCATGGTCATATGACCCTGATCTACATATGTATGATCTTGATGCATATAAAAACACCATCTTGCCCACCTGTGACCTTCACCCACATACCTATGACGGTGACCTACCATCTGGGTCAGCAGGGAGGTGATGTTGGAGGAGATGGCCTGTAGCCACTCAGCCAGCGTGCGGTTGTCTTCACACAGGACAAGACCAGAGTGGGACCCGTCCACACCCATCACCTCAAACATGTTGTTCCTGAAACCCATAACGGTAAAGTGAAGCCTCGAACTGTCCACACCCGAACATGTTGTCCTGAAACCCAACAGTAAAGTGAAGCCTCGAACTGTCCACACCCATCACCTCAAACATGTTGTTCCTGAAACCCATTACGGTAAAGCCTCAATAGAAAGAAGCTTCCTAATAAGATTCCCACCATTAAAGATCTTGTTTTTCAGAAATATTTGTTTCTCTTTGTCTAATGAGACTCTCTCCTTTTTAAAGACCTAGTTATTTCTTAAGGAAGTCTTCAGGTTGTCATTGAGAGGTTCCTATCTTTTTTGCACCACCTTCAGTCAAAGCTCAAGCATAGACATTTCAACCAAACATTTGAAGCAATAATGGAGAAGACAACTGACAGAGGGAGAGATATGAGATCCAGAACATGGGAGAATGACATACAGTGGAATGTCAGTAACACGTTTACCTGGTTTACACATCACATGCATCCAGAGACACAGCCCTTATGAAACAGCTGATCCAAACAACTGACACAAACTTGCCATGGTATGGACATGAACAACCGTTCATTGTCAAATTCCTGTTTGTCAAAATTCTTCGTTTCCTGCCTGTGTCAAATTCCTGATGGCAATTCTTCTTTTCCAGCTAAAGTCAGATTCCCTATTATAATGAACTATTCTTTATTTCTTGCTCATGCAGATTTCTATCTCAACGAACAATTCCTTAACTCCTGTTGCCGGTCAAATCCCTGCTATGTTTAACAGTTCTTCATTTCCTGCTTAATATCTTACTCCTGATACCATGAACAATTTTTCATTTTCAGCTTGTGTAATTTCTGTTATGATGTACAATTTTTCATTCCTGTTTATTCTTAAAATTCTATCATGATAAACAATTCCTCATTTCCTGTTTCTTGTTTAATTTCCTGTTTCTTGCTTGTAAATATCATAACAAAACCTCCTTACTTCCTGTTTGCTGAGAAATTTGCAATGATATAAAATGATTATCATTTTCCTGCCTGGTGCCAAATTCCTATTCATGACCAATTCCCTATTTCCTGCTTATTGCTAATTCCTGTTATCATGACCAATTCCCTATTTCCTGCTTATTGCTAAATTCCGTTATCATGACCAATTCCCTATTTCCTGCTTATTGCTAAATTCCTGTTATCATGACCAATTCCCTATTTCCTGCTTATTGCTAAATTCCTGTTATCATGACCAATGCTAAATTCCTGTTATCATGACCAATTCCCTATTTCCTGCTTATTGCTAAATTCCTGTTATCATGACCAATTCCCTATTTCCTGCTTAATTGCTAAATTCCTGTTATCATGACCAATTCCCTATTTCCTGCAAATTGCTAAATCCTGTTATCATGGACCAATTCCCTGCTTATTGCTAAATTCCTGTTATCATCACCAATTCCCTGTTTCCTGCTTACTGCTGAATTCCTGTTATGATTGACAGCTCACTGCCTCTTCCTTGCCTAGTTTCTGTAATGATGCACAATTCCTCATTTCCAGCTTTTTGCTGAATTCCTCGTATGATGTAATGATGCATGATTCACTTCCGGCATACTGCTGATTTCCTGCCTCCTACCTTATTACAGTAATGAAGCGTGACTCCTTCATTCCTGCTTGTCGTATCCTGTTATGATGACCAGTTCCTCATTTCAAACGTTCCTCATTTCAAACCCCTTATCAAATTCTGGCTGCGATGAACAATTCCCGTCTCCAGCTTACCCATGTTCTAAATGTCCTCAAGTTCATGGGGACTGCCACAAGACGGACATAGTGACCGTCTTCTCCCTTGAGAGTGACCACCACTCACGCTGGCTCCAAAACAAGGCAGTCACTATCGTTTAATAGAGGGCAGGGGATAAGTCATGGTGTCTTGCTTGTGCTGAATCAGAACAGGCACCACTGAACACCACAAAAATGCCTCCCTTGCAATGCACTGTCTCCCCTGAATGGTTGCCACATGACAACCTTACATCGAAGGCTGTCTGTGGACCTGTCTATGCTGAAGCTGCGATAGAAGAACATGGCCTTGGTGTGTGTGTGGAGGGGCCAAAGTAAGCAGGCATGGAAAGTAAGGCATCAAAATAAACTTTTAAAAACACACATCAAGCGTGGGCACACAAAGATCCCCATTCCGGTTCAAACTATCATCAAACCCACCTTAGTTTGTCGGTACCACCAAGGTAGCGAGAAAATCCGCGCATACAACAAAGGGATAGTGATGGCTGTCAGAAACTGTTTCTCCAGGCGTGGTAAGGCAGGTATGTGTCGCACCCCTAAGCTCTGGAAACAGAACAATGGATACCATTATCATACAGATAAAACTGGCAGCACAACAGTGGATAAAATGATTATCAGACAGTGTGCGTTATATCCTAAACTGTGGGCATACCACAGAGGGCACAATAAGTATGCGCTATACTCTGAACCCTGGGAACACTACAGTGGATATAATGATTATATCAGACAGGTGAAAGAGAAACAGAACACTGGAGGCAATGATTACCTCAGGAAGGCTTGCGTAACACACCCAAGAAATGGAAATACTAGACAGAGTACATCGATTATGAAGACAGGTGTCCCTTCCCTAAAGTATATGGGAAAGAACTGTGAATACAATAAATGCATCAGACAGGTCAGCATTATACCGCTCATCCTTGGGAACACAACAGTGAGTATAAAGATTACATCAGACAGGTGTATGTCATTGCCATAATCTCTGGGAACGGAACAGCAGGTGCAATGATTATACCAGACAGGTATGAGTAAAACCCCTAAATTTTGGAAACACACTGTTGGTGAAATGATTATATCAGATAGGTGTGTGTGTTACTACCCAGGCATTTAGAAATATAACAGTGAGTATACCAATTACATCAAAAAGAGGGTGTCACATCTCTTAACTCTACACACAGAACAATGGGTAAATGACTGCATCTGAGGTAAGTGTCACATCTCCTAAGCTCTGCAGACACAAAGAGGGTACTATGTTTGTATCAGACAAGCTTGTGTCATAGTTCTGGGAACAGAACTCTGGACACAGTGATTATACGAGACAAATATGTGTCACACCCTTAAAGCTCTGGGAATACAACAGTGAGTGCACTATCTATATCAGACAGACACTCAGGGAACAGAAATCAGTGGGGACAATAGTTTATCAGACAGGTGTGCGTCACACTACCAAGATCTGGGAACAGAACAATGGAAACCTAATCACCATTAAACTGACACTAGTGCACTTTTCAACAAAAATGAGTTCATTTTCAACAAAAAGTATATGCACACATTCCTGATTTTTGTACAAGCGGGACAAGGAAGATGTGAGGGGTGGGGGGGGGGGGGGGGGGGGTGGGGGGTTAGTTTCCATGTTTTGTCTTTCAAATTTTTAGGAAGAGTTGTGTGGAGTGGGAGGGGGTGTGTGGGAATGGGGGATGGGGAAGGCGGCATTAGTTTCATTTTTCACATGCCATTACAAAACAGAGACTTCTTCTCAGGGTAGCAGCCACCTGATCTTGCATCAACTACAGTAAAAACAGGTTCTCTTCATACAAATTACTTTCAAACCCAGTTCATAAGCATACTTAGCAAAGATTCATGCTCTCTCACGGTTTTTTCCCCCAATGTTTCAGGGCATGTTGTCAACAAAGCAGACTCAGCCTGAAGTCAGCAAGAGTTATCATTCTTTGCCCAAAGCCCCTTCCATGATTAATCTCAACAAGTTCAACTGCCACTCACCATCTTCATCTCTAGATTTTTTCTGAACGTTTCGTTTTGTTTGTTTGTCATATTCATCATATTTTTTACCAAACGTGCGCCAAATACAGTGAAACTGCATGGCTAAACAGGCCTGATGTCTTACTTAGACAGGCGTATGTCCAACCCTAAGCTCAGGGAACAGAACAGTGCATATAATGATTGCATAGGACAGTGGGATGTCTGTCATTCCTTAAAATAAAACCCGGAAAACAACAACAACAAAAAGAGTACATGCCATTGTTCCTACAGTAGAGACAGTGTGTATGTGTGTGTGTGTGTGTGTGTGTGTGTGTGTGTGTGTGTGTGTGTGTGTGTGTGTTTATGTGTGCTTGTGCCTGTGCGCACACATTTAAGTCTCTATTTATAGCTGTGTTTCTATGCAAAGGCAAATAGTCAAAAGTGAAGTTGTTAGTCATACATTCTCCGCAGAGTGACTGCATTCAGAAATGATGAAAGAGACAGAATCTAAATAAACCGAAATGACAAAGGAGAGAACCTAAGGCCCACCTCTTTCTGCAGACTGCAATACCAACCAGATTTGCTTTTATTACATCTACTGGAATAAAAGCCCCATGATCGTATACCCCTAACTGGATATACTCACAACAGCAGAGCTCAGCGCAGATCTGTACTGTCGAGTACAGTGCAGTATAATACCTGTAGCGAAACTTTGTCTCCAAAGACTTCTGAGAATAAAAAGTACAGGCCACTCTTCCAGGAGACAGCATGTAGTCGTGATATGGAACCATACATCTTTTCTCTTTTTATTCTGTTTTTCTTCTTTTTTTTTTCAGGGGAGGCATGGGAAAGGGGAGGTTTGAAGATGGGAGGGGGTTACATATTTGCTTAGCAATCAAACTGGGACTTTCAGTGTGCCCAATTCCTCTCTGCCCCCAATCACCCTCTTCCTCCACCAGGGTGTGCCTGGTCAACATGTTTTAGATATTCAAACAAAACATACTTCTCATTTTATGAAACGACAACAAAGGTACACAAGCAAAATACAATTCACAAAACATGTGTCCTTTTGACACATATGAAACATCCTCTTATGTAAACACTCGTACACACATCCCAACTTACCCTGACCCCACACTTATCCACCTCTTTGTGTTCCTCAAAATAGACACACCTTTTCACCCATCTCCTTCTCCCCTCCCCTCCCTTCTCCCTGCTGCCCACTGCATGCACACACACACACACACACACACACACACACACACACACACATGCTGGCCTAGACCTCACAATAACCACAACAGCAAGGAGCTAAGGTCGTGCTGCACAGGCAGCCCGGCTCTGTCACCAAAGCAGCTGGAAGACACACACACTGCCCTGTAAGAATGCCTGCTGCAGATCAGACATGAAGGCCAGAGACATCACCACAACAGACTGGACAGTCCTACAGCTGATCGCAGCAATGACACCAGGCCCTCTGGGCTGCCACACTGAGGACCACACAGGACAGGAACCACAGAGAAGCATCAGCATCATCACAGTCCAACGCGGCGTTCACCTGTAGCAGCTGCAGCAAGTGTGCCATCCAGAACTGGGCCGCACAACCACAGCAGGCAGGTACCTGGACCTGGTGACCAAGGCATAGTTATCCCCCAAGACACAGGATGCCAGAAACAAATGAACCCCCTGCATTCAAGCAGACACCACAAACGCATACCCGACTGCAACACTACATGCTAGGCGTAATAAACCTGTATCAACTTTGAGGATTTAACATATGACACCCTGTAGATTACAGTGTACCTGTGTAGAACACTCACCTCGTCCCCAGACTCATCTACAGGAGTTTCAGCAGTGGTGGAGGTGGTGTGGCAGTGATAGTGGGATACAGGGGCAGAAGAACAGGACTGTTCAATTTCTTCCCTTTGCTGATTGGCTGAAAGATACAGATTCTTGGTTTACATCATACTGTACCACCTAACGCAAATGATAGCAATTAAAAAATCAAAACAAACTTTCAAAAATAACACAAAACAAATACCAGGCTGTACGTATTTTTCTTTTCTAAACTATGTGCATTGACTGAAACAGATTTCTCTCAAGCTTTTCAAACTAATGAAGCAATAATGCACCATTAAAGTTCAGTACCAACACTGCTACTGTAAGACATTTGGTCTTCACCATGAAAAAAAACAGAAACTGATCATGACCTTCTTTCTCTCTCTCTCCCTTGTTTTTTAAAAGTGATCAGGGCTCCCACAGAGGAAAAATAAAAATCTCCAAAAATTTATGGGATCCCAGTGGCTATGTCCTCCCCTAGTTCACCCTGTCAACAAAAACAAAATGAAAAAAAACACCCTTGCTTTTTAAATGATACAATCTGACGCAAGTTCAAGCATCAAGAGTTTTTATCATCCATGTTTTGGTCCAGCCACAATCGGGGCCATTCGCTCATACCGCTTCTGTTAATCTTCTTCTTTTTCACAACTTGCTGCTGGATGTCACAGCAGGACATTACTAGGCCTGTAAGTGAGTACACAAAATGGCGACTGCCTGCTCTTGCAAAGAAATTTACGTAATATTCCATTGCATCATTGTTGTCTGCTACTATGCCAAAACGGCAACCAGCACTCCAATGCCATTTCCCCCTTCCCCTCCACCCCTCCATCTCCCATCCCCACCCCATCCTTCTCCTCTCCCACCTCCTTCTCCTCTCCCCCACCTCCCTCTCCTCTCCCACCAACTCTTTTTTCGATGAAGTATTTCCTTTTTATTTCCACTGACTTTCATTTTCAAAGTTTTTGCAGAAACCCAGAAATTTGTGAAACAATCCGTGAGTATTGCAAGCATTTTCCTTATTACACAGAAAGGTATGAAAGTATGGCCCTCATGTATGAAGACATGATTACATTCCTTCTAAGACAGTGATCGTGCAACCAGACAGTGCAAGGAAATGCTGAGCTGCATAACAGCTGGCACTGAGAGATTTAAATACTGTTATTTGGGGGACTATGAAATTGTCTTTGTTTTCATTCACAGATGACATTACAGGCAAGCGCCAATACAACCACTACTGACTGTACCTGCAAACTAAATACTGTTTTCCATCACCTACTAGCTCAGCCAAGCTGTATTCCCCAATGAAGTGTTCAAGCTATTTCAGAGTGCTGGTACCACATTCATTCACTCGAAGTAAAGAAGACTGTTGGCCGCGAGTTGTGAATGAGACTGACCAAACTTCACAATGGTCATGTCAGCATTGTGCACTCCTATCATTTTGTCAGCAGCAATTTCAATGAGAAAAAGTTGGCAGCAACAGGAAGTGTGTCTGAGAAAAGTGTCCCACCCCTTAAGGCATGTCTCAGTCCAGCCGTCTGTCAAAAGTGAGGTATGTTTGCTGTGAAGCTAGCTGCCACGCTTCAACCTGCCTAGCGAGAGGCACAAACCTTCTGGGTCACTTTCATTGTTCTTGTGTGTTTTTAAGCAGTAACTGCCTTTATCAACATCTAAGCCTTCTTCTAACTCTCCTGTTTCAACTTTTCTTCAAAACTGCCTTTGTCAATACATGAATCTTGTTAGAACTCTTCTGCCTCAACTTCCCTTCTATTTCTTGCAGAATTCAGTGATCATCAATCTGGAAGAATCTTCCATTTCATCATACTCCATAGCACCAACTTCCATTTGTTTCTATAAACAAAAAATGTGTATGCTTTAAACACCAATGCTTGACAAACACACACACACACACACACACACACACACACACACACACACACACTGACCACCTTCTCCTCTCTCATGTCCCATCCCCTTCCCGTACACACTAAAATGATGGCACTTTCCTTTGTGAACTTGCAGAAATGCAGTGACATAGAGTAACTTGTAAGAAAGGGGGGGGGGGGGGGGGGGGAGAAAAATTATGAAAATTAACCACTATAAAAATATGTTTCTATCATTAAATGAATACAATGTGTATCTTACACACACACACACACACACACACACACACACACACACACACACACACACACACACACACACACACACACACACACACACACACACTTCTCAAAAACCTAAACACCTTCTTCCAATAACTAATGTTCTCACCATTCGCAACATCTCACCTTTTTGCTTTGCTTTTTCTGCACCATTATTCCATAGCAGCAAGAAACAAACCATACATTACCATCAGTTTTAAGACACTTTATAGTCTAGATCCTCAGCTAAAGATACTGTCTATAGTCTCAATATCAGCTGAAGCTTTTTTTCTTTTCTCATGTTTACGTTTTTATTTTCGGTTCCCGAGCAATCAACATAACCTATTTTTGCTAAGTATGCAGATAAGAACCATGTCTCTTTAACAGATACTAATACTTACATTAATGATGAATCTGATGTCAGAGCACATCAATGACAACAAACTGGGCATTTACAGTGTTTCCCAAACATTCTTTAAAGACATGCGTCCATGGACCCAGTAACGAATGTTTAATCAAAAGTGATTATGGTCCTCTATCATACACAAAAAAGATAAAGTTCAGAGCTAAAAGCACTTTTCATCTCAAATGCCCTGCAAGTGACCCTAACACATCGGTATAGCTTGAATAAGCAGTGATTACTTCACAGAGCGGGAGACACATGGACATTCAAAACAACACATGAGCCCATCTTCACTGACAGTGAATGTTCCGACACTCTACAGTCTCTACACAATCAGGTGACAACACTATATAATCTGTAAGATCAACTAAAGACACTCAGTACTTCATAACGTCAGCTAGAGACACTTTGTACTCTCGAACAACACCTACAGACAATCTACATTCTATAACATCAGCTAAAGACACTCTATAGTCTAGTACAACACCTAAACACATTCTATAATTCACAACATCAGCTGAAGACGTACTACAGTCTACAATATCAATTTAAAGTTACACTACAGTTTAGAAGATCAACTAAAGACACTCCACAGTGTAAATCCTCAGACAAAGGTATTCAACTGTCTACATCAGCTAAAGCTACTACTCTACAATGTCAGCTAAAGATATTTTATAGCCTACAACATCAGTCAGCTAAAGGTATACCAGTGTCTCAAAAATAAACTAAGAACACTTATAGACTATAGTACCTGCCACAGACACCCTATAAATTAGCAACATCAGCTAAAGACACTACACAGTCTTACACATCTTATAGCCTATAGCATCAGCTTAAGGCATTTGACAGTCTTCAACATCAGTTAAAAACACTTTATAATGTATGACATCTGATAAAGACACTTGATAATCTATAACATCAGTTAAAGACACTTCATAACCTAAACATCAGGTACTCTGTAATCTGAAACATCACCTTATGAGACCCTATGTTCCATACCACCTCCTAAAGACAGTCTATATCGGCTAAAGACATTCGACGATCTACATCACCTAGAAATGCTTAACAGCTAAAAACTTTCCACTTTACACATCACTAAAGACACTACATAACAGCTTTCAGCTAAATGTATTTATCCAGGCTAAGTAAACACATCTAGAATACAACATCAGGTAAAGGCAGTTCACGGTCTAGAACATGAGCTAAAGATAACAGTCTACATACTCAACTAAAGACACTATGGTCGATGAAAAGAAAGGACACAAAATCATATCAGCTCAATACACACTATTGCCCACAGTCCTGAACACATTTTACTAAGAAAACACACACAAAAATGTTAACAAAAACAGAATCAACAGTTCCTATAGCAGCATTAGCTTTAACCTGAAATTTGATTAACCCAAACTAAGAATACCCAAACTATGACTTGAGTTTGCTGTTCATGGGGGAAATGAAGAAAACAAAAAAAAAAAAAAAAACAAAATGTTGGGGAGATTGTTTGTCAGTTTCAAAACCACACTCTTATACAAATAGCTTCATATGTTTTTGTTTTCATTTTTTTTTTGATGAAAGGGAGAATGAAATAGCTTACTTGTTAAGATTCTACTGTAAAACCTAACATCACCTTATGAAGGACCTCACTAACCGTCAGGTGTGGTCTAAAAGGTTTTACACTTTTTCAAAGTAACGTTCCCTTATTCCTCATGTTAGCTGTTCAAAGACAGGTTTAATTTAGTTAGTTTGTACTAAATGAATGGTTCACACACCATGCTGAAAATCACGAATGTTTTCAAACTCAAATAACTGTGTCACACCTATGGGATTGGAAAGGATGTACATCAAAAAGTACTTCCACCCCCAGTTCCCAATCTCAAAGGCTGAAGCTACTTTTCGAGAATAAAGTCACACAGACCTAAAATTTGCTGAGCTGGGAGAGAGAGGGAGGGGGGAACAGAGAATGGAGGGGATGCGGAAGAGGCAAGGGGTACTGTGATACCAAAACACACTGCAAAGATGTATAGTGGGGGAAAGACGGCGGCTAGTGACATCTTGCCAGGAGGCAATGCTGTTTCTTCATTTGGCTTCTCTTTTTTCCTCTTTCCTTGTATGGAAAACACTCACTATGAGCAGTTCCATATGTGTTTGCTGTTAAGAGACCTGCGTTGAAGTTTGAAGTTCACACTCAACCAGTTGTGCTGAAAACGCACCAGAAAGAATTTCATAAAGCTAGCCTACTACCTCTTTGATGTTTCAATGTGTTGGCCTACGTCCTCTTTGAGGTTACATTATCTTTTGATTTCACTATGTGTAATATGCACAATTCTGGCAGCCTCTGACACTTCACACAGAAAAAGTGAAAATATGTTGTTTTAATGTGCAAATGGAGTTGAGCTCAACAAGCTAGATGAATAAGACCCTCTCTGATCAGCTAGTGAATGACTCCCCGTTAACAGAAGTCAACAGAAGTTCTGCAAAAATTTATGAAAAAGACCCAATTCTCTCTTTTTTAGAAACTTCGGTAGAGAAAACTTGAAAGTGTGTGTAGTGTGTTTGAAAAAACAAATGGAAAAAAAGACCTGTGATGCTGTAATTGTTCTGCAGTACCTTTCCACTAATGCTCCGGGAAACCCTCTTATACTTGCAACGGTGGAAATCCAGGACTTAATATCGGGTGCCTATTCTTCTTGTACCAAGTAAGGGAATCACCGGGACTTTCACTGCTGCTGTCTGCTACACAGTGAACTGCAGGTAAGCAGACTGCCATTCAGCAAGCAGGGACTTCAGCAGGCTGACAGCAAGGATTAAACAAACATCGACACACACGTCCCGTCAGTTTCCCCAACCCACTCTCTTCCCCCCCACCCCACAATAGAAAAGTGTGTGTAACCATTTCAGCAGACACTGATACAGTTAACAGCAGTGAAAAGCATCTTATTTTTCTCACATTTTCAGCACAACTGAATATGGGGAAATAAAACACTTTGAATTCCCTGAACATAAGACACCAAGGCAGTTCTATCAGCCAGACGGTCAGCCACAGGGTTTTTGATACCACCCGTTTCATTTTTCAATGTTTACATTTTTTAAACAATATTTCACTGGCCGTGGCCAGCTACTGCGCTTACCCAATTACATACACATCAACATTTTTCAAACTTCACACTATTTCTAAGTTTGGTGCACAACATATGAAACCTGCCATTAAATCAACAGTAATGACTCACAGGTTCATGCAGACTATAAGTACATGACTGGGGTCAATCTAAAATTGGGTGATACTGACTTGGGTTTTAAGTGCAGGACAATGACCACAATGGTCAATCTAACACATCAGAAATATACAAACAGACCCCCATGCACACACACACCACATGCATGACCAGGTCTTTTTATTAAAACATTGGTGCAGTTCAGACTCATATGATTTTTTGTGATTTCGCATGCCCCCCTGCCCCCCCCCCCCCCCCCCCCCCCCCCCCCCCCCCCCTCCTCCAATTTGGTGACAGTGACCAATCCAGTATCTCTAAATATTTTTCTGGTCCATCAACAGCTCTAAAAGCAGAAGGTACAGAACTTTTTGCTCAGAGTAATTTGGGCTTTTTCCCTACCAATATGTGAAACTATACATGAATACCAAACTGTGAAACTATACATGAATAAGTCAAATGAAATCCTCTACACACAATGAACACACACACACACACACACAGACATGCATATATAGGTGACATGCAGCATAAATACTAACTTTTATTTAAAAAAATGTGAAGCCGGTCGGAAGTGCCGGACAGCCAGAGTGACCATGTTACCCTCCGCCTGCTTCAGCAGTGTCACCACTTCATCATGTGTACATGTTTCTACATTGATGCCATTCACCTGCAACCCAGACACATCTCATACACCGTGTCCGAACAAGAACAACAACAAAAAACCAAACAAACAAAACATGAAAATTCAACACAACATGCAGTGTCTTTTCTTTAAGACAAAAGCACCCATTTCTTTCCCTTTTCAGCACGCACGCTTGCACGCATGCACATGCACATGCATACACACACGCTGCAATTTAAACAGAAAAGCAGTGAAAAGATGTGCATCAGTCTTCTTTCATTTGACACCGTTTGAGACTCTACTACTTTGGAATGGGTTTTACTTTCTTTCTTTCCTTCAGCAGCAAAAACATACTATACTAAAGCCTGAAAATTGCCTTAACCTACTCTGTCTTTATCTCTAACACTAGCGAATGTCACTATTATCATCATCATCATCATCATCAGTGACAAAGCCTGTAGGATGATCACACAAGGCATTCAATTTTCCCATCTCACTTTAAAAAACAAAAAAAAAAAAGAAGAATCAACCACACCAAGAAATCCATAAACCACTGGTTGATCTTCCAAATCTGCAGCCTCACCCTCAAGATGGCGTCTCCCACCAGCAGCTGTTTGCATCGGTCGGTCGGCAGCCTGGTTGCTGATGATGCGGGAAATGAGAACAGGAAGACGGTGCTCCGCCCCTCCCTTCACACACAGCCCGAGACCAGTTGACCCTTCCCGCTCGATCTCCACTTCTCGCACCTGGGACACAAAGCACACGGATTTTTTCCCAGTCTGCTTTCTCCTTTGCCATGGAGTCCAACTGCTCTGTTTTGTTACATTTTTGTTTTAACCTACTGTCTCGTTTCCATGCCCTCTTGCTGGCATTACTCCCAAACTCTCCATTCTGACTCCCTCTTACATAACTACACCCAGCCTCATCCATTCTCAGTCTAAGCACCAGCTGTCCACAGGGAGCCCGCCAAAATTCAGTCATCATGAAACAGTCCATGAGAATGGGGCTTCAACGATTTTCAAGTGAAACCATCCAATGAGGACATTCCTATATTAACCCACATGCACTTAAAGCTCTCTCTGATATGTCATTATTCTTGTTTGTTTGGAAATCTCTGTGTAGGACACATCTGTTCTCAGTTCTCAGTCTGCTTTTGCATGTACTCTTACCAGTTCTAGAAATCTCTGCAGTCCACAGGTGTCAAAACACATCTGTCAACGATTTTCAGTTCTCAGTTCTCATTCTTGCATGCTCTCTTTACTCTTACCTTGTTTTCTTAGAAATCTCTGTGTAGGACACTGTTCTGTTCTCAGTCTTTTGCATTCTCAGTCAGTTTTGCATGTACTCTTACCAGTTCTTATACTTTAGACATTTACTGAAGTTTAATGTCAGTAGCACAATTCTTGAATGAACAGAACACAAACACCATGCAATAAGCACACAGTGTGAGGCATCATTTTAACGATAAATGAATGTAGTTTTATACACTATCAATAGCAGCCAGAAAAATGTGTGCATGAACAATCTATTCTTATAAAATCTTGAATATTGCATGAGAATGACACATTTTTCATTAAGTGAAAAGAATTCAGTGAAGATTTTTTTCTGTTAATGAAAAAGTAGCAAACAGAAAAAAAAAGTCTTTGTTGCTTTGAAGCTGATCTTTATGATTCAATGATCCCAAACAGTCCATTTCCAGTGAATTGGTTGATATTTTAGGGGGCTGAGATACCTGTATAAAAACAGTTCTGAACTTTATAACTCATCACAAAAGGATTACATATGGACAGCTGGAAAAAAAAAAAAAGAATATGAGAATCAAGATTTTAAATGACTTATTCATAATGAAAATGTCACCCCCAAAACAAAGTTCATAAAAGCATACAAAAGAGTGTTAAACAGAAATTTTTTTAAAAGACATATTCAAACTCTAAAAATAAGCACATGAGTGGGTGTGTCCACCAACCAGTCCAACACAGAGTCACACACACACACAACACACACACACACACACACACACACATATGAATGCACACACACTTGTATGCATACTCTATTATACACACAACAAATGAAGTCAAAGAGTCAATCAAACCTAAGAAGACAAACGTAAGAGATCTTTACATTGATGATGAACAGTAAAACAAAATCAAATGATATTTTTTCAATGTACATAGATTTTAATTCTGACACATCTTGTGACATGAAATTGTGTTACTCCAGTCAGAAAATCTCAAACAAATGTGCACTTTCAGGAATAGTGGAAAAATATCATCATAAAATTTCTTTTTTCATCCTCAAGGGAGTCAGCAAGTGCGAGTTAAAGACTTACATTTGAAAGGTTTCCTTGACATTGTAATGGGGAGGTTCCATTGTATTTCTAATCCATTAACTAATCAACTTCTACGATGGGAAGCTAAAAGTTACTAATTAGCAAACTCATCAACTTCCATGATGGGAAACTAAAAGTCACTAATCCGCAAACTAATCAACTTCAATTATGGAAAACTAGAAGTCCCTAATCCGCAAACTAATCAACTTCTATGAAGTAACTAATTAGCGAGCTCATCAACTTCTACGATAGGCAACTAAAAGTCACTAATGCACAAACTAATCAAACTTCCATGATGGGAAACTAAAAGTCACTCATCTGCGAAACAATCAACTTTTATGATGGGAAATGAAAAGTCACTGATCCGCGAACTAATCAACTTCCATGATGGGGAAACTGAAAGTAACTAATCCATGAATGAATCCAATTCTGCAATCGGAAACTGAAATTCGAATGTTCACCTCTGCAGTTGTTTTATGATGTATATGCCACAGCCCAGCAAACCGCCAAGGAACACATCCGAGCTACAGATCAAGTTAAAATGAGACCTACATGCAATTATACAATGCTGAGATTCTATTTCAAATCAAGTCATGTCCAGCAACTAAAAGACAAATTTCAAAGCAATCTTTATCACCGACCATGTTTCACAAAGATCAGAAGAAAACTATGCTTTTCTCAACAAAAAAAAATAAAACTCACATCAGATGGAACATCTCAGAACAATGGAATCTGCAGTAAAATGTCAGAGCCTTTGACTGTATACTTGCTAAGATTCAAAATTACATCATGTCCTGCAACTAGAAGACAATTTTGAAAACAATGTTTATCACCAACCATATTTTAGTCACAGCAACAGAAAAAAATATGGATTTCTTCTTAGAAGTTATAAAAAGTAAAATCACGTCAAGAGGAACATCTGAGAACAAAGAGTTCATTGAATCCACAGTAAAATGTCTGTGTGCCTCTGAGCGTCTAACTAACGTTTAATGTTGAGTGCATCATTGCAAGGTACGCACACCCCTGACCACATTTAAACGTATGAATAAGAGGCATATAAAAGGTGTAATCAGTATATAATCAGCACAACACAGTCTGTGGTTTCCAGACGCAGATTAAAGAATTCTCGGAGTAAATGGTATTGAAAGACTTTAGTGTCTGTGTGATGGCATTAGAATTAGCATCGATTTTATGGAAGAAAAGAACAACTTTTTCAACATAAAACCATAGAACATCATTTCTAATTCCTAACATACACATCAAAACCATGTGTATGTGCATACAAGTAAACACACACTTCTTTTTTGTCGCTCTTTCTCCTTCTCCCCCCCCCCCCCCCCCCCCCCCCCCCCCCCCCCCATATATACACACAAAATTAATAAAATATCTGGCCAGATACTCATCATTTGAGACACATTTCATAACTCATTGTCCAGAATCCCTCTCACACTGTTTTAGTGTCACTTCTATCAGAGTCACACTGATTACACAGACCCCCTATGAGTTATCACCATATCCCTCACCCCCACCCCCCCCCCCGCTTTTTGTTTTTTTTTCCCTTTCAAAGGCCTCCCCTTTCATAGGGGAAACCCCCACACATACTCAGATCTGAAAGAAAAAAAAACAATTCAAAACACAGCAATGCTAATAATAAAATCCTGAAGACACGCAAAACTAGGCTCTGCTGAGAGAACTAGCCAATCCACATAGTTCTTCCAATGACATTTTTAAAGCAAAAAAACTTCACTTAAAGATTTTAGCATGACAAAAAAATATAAAAAGCTTTATCATCATTTCAGCAATGCAGAATGGACAGCTACTACCAATTCCAGTATTAAACTCTCACCACTAGTCATTAGAACTAGCGTATTACAAATTGCAACAAAAGAAAAATGATATGCAGACTTTTAGAACAAAGACTGAACGAAAAGAAAAAAAAAAAAACCAGCACAAAACAATGGAAATCAATAAAGAAAGAGAGAAAAAAAGGGCTGCATCAGCATGCTGAAAGAGAAAAAAAAAGTTTAAATCCCATCCCATCCCACCTTCCATCCAAACCATTCCCCCTAGACATGATGACGGAGGAAGGGGTTCTGATCTGACCCCTTAAAACTATGAGGCAGCACTGACCATGTTGAGGAAGACCTCGTCCTCGTCGTCCAGAGGCACGTTGACCCACTCCTCTTTCTGAATCAGCAAAGCGTCGTTGTAGAGCACCAGCTGTACAGTGTGCACCTTGCTCTGCCCATCCTGAATGCTCAGCACTCCCCGCTTACACTGAAACATCACACACCTCACCACTGTTCATTTTATCGGTTTTCTGGTTGTCAGGTTTTTCCACTGACAAAAGTATCTTTTCACGAGTTTCTTTTCTCAAAGGGGGAGGAGGGGATGAAGTCTGGGGAACAGGAGGGGCAAGGTGGGGAGGAAGGAGGAGAAGGGAGAAGGAAGAGGAGGGGGGGAAGAGGAGGTAGGCAGGGTCAGCCCTCCACCTTAGGTATCCTTGCAAGTCAGTGCCAGGTCAACAAGTTCATTTCAGGGCGTTGGACCAGAGGGTTGATTGTGTGCAAGCTGTCTCCTAGTGCCTTGCCTGTAAGACGTTTCTAAATGTTAACAACACAGGCAAGGTCTGTTTAATTCATAAATGATGAATAAGAGCCTGAAGGATAAAGGGTGGATGGGGGAAAAACTGAGAGGGGGGGGGGGGGGGGAAGAGACAGAGTGGCATACAGATTCAATTTCAACAACTTCTTCTGTAGTATGATCACTATCAAGCTCCTGATGAAACATGCCACAACTCTGGGCTGCTTCCTACAGAAGAAAATAAAGGAAAATAACAAGTGTCCTACTAGCAGCTCATGTCTCAGGTTAGGCCAGTCTTGTAAATTATAGTGGTTCCTGATGACGCGCACAGAATGCGCTCAGTCAGCGATGCAGTTGCACATGAAATCACGTTTTCACTTTACCTCTCCTTCAGCCACCTTCACCACCATCCCCTCCCCTTTCCTCCCTTTCGCCTCTCCTCCTGACCTACTCTTCCACACCTCCATCCATTAAACCTCCCCAGCCCTCCCCTCTCTCTCATTACTAGCAACAGCATCAGAATCTTGAGTGTCCGAAGTGTCTGACCTTGTATGTCCTTCTATCTGGCCATTATCCAACAAACATCTTCAGGAAGAGTGATTCTTGCCAAATATTCATTACCCTGCCCTGCTCTCTCTTCTGGTAAATATGGGGTGAAAAGTTCATGCCAGTTCAGTTCATGCCAGAGAATCTGCTGGTGTTATCAGTTCTCCTTTCCTTCACCAATATGTCACTGCGGCATTTCAAATATGCATCATCAACAAACATGACATGATATTTTGACCATGCATACGTGACTACATCCACTTCAGATTTCCAGTGAGCAGTACCTATTTTCAATCATTTTAGCAACAATAATATATCCTTTACAAACTGAACACTTGTTACTGCATTTGCACTTAATGTCATTTTATATCATACCTTTGTCATTAGTGCAGAAATAATAAGTTGTATGTCTCCACAATTTCATAATGTCTGTGATTTTTTTTTTTTTTAATCTTGAAAACACTGATGAAAATATCGATCAGATTTAAGACTGTTTACATTCACTGATTCGGTGACATGTTCATGTAGGAGATGTGTGGAACAGTAGAAAGATACAATCAAGCTCATTATTTATCATTCTGCTAAGGACTGGTTATGAAACATCTCGTAACCGCCCAGAAAATGGCACGGAAGCTGAAACAGGGTGAACACACAGACTCACTGTGTTTACACACGTACTTCTGAAAAAGTTATAACAAATTAGAGAGATGGGAGTAGGGATGGCTGGGGGGTGGGGGGGCAGGGGTGCTTGCGTGAAGTCAGTGGCAGAGCAGAATGGCAATGCAGGGGGGGGGGGGGGGGGGGACCTCACGATACTAGAACTGTGAACCAAGCTGAAAAGAAATTCATCAGGAAAAAAAAAAAAGGAAGGAAAAGGCAAAGAAAGAAAAGAGTGAGGGGAAAAATGAAGGAAAGGAAAGGGGGGGGGACCAAAGACAAACAAAAGGGAAGACAAGCAAAACAGAGAAGGGGTGGAAACCTGGACACTAGGCTGCACTCCACATGCACCCCAAACATGTTAAATTAAGTAGACAACATAAAATGTATGCTTTGGTTACCACTATTGCCTCTATGTGTGTGTGTGTGTGTGTGTGTGTGTGTGTGTGTGTGTGTGTGTGTGTGTGTGTGTGTGTGTGTGTACGTGTCATACACACACACACACACACACACACACACACACACACACACACACACACACATAAAGTTACCACTAGTGTGAGAGAGAGTAGAGAGAGAGAGAGAGAGAGAGAGAGAGAGAGAGAGAGAGAGAGTGTGTGTGTGCGTGTGTTCGTGCGTGCATATAAACCATGGACAAGATCAGATACCAGGACATGGACCAAGGACACACACACACACTGGTGATAGTGGTAACTTAGTGTGTGTGTGTGTGTGTGTGTGTGTGTGTGTGTGTGTGTGTGTGTGTGTGCGCGCACACGCATAAATGTAACTGGTGGATACCTCATCCTAGAAGTGTGCCAATCCCTGGTCCATGGTTTGAGTTTTGCCTTGGACAGGCTTTGTTCTCCCTCTTTCCACTAGATCCTACTTCATGGTCTGAGTGCTAGTCTTTCAGATAAGACGACTGACCATGAACAGTTTTACTTTGTACAGCACACACACAGTGCACATAAAAGAACTCATGGAAACAAGGAGTCATCCGAAGCAAAATGCTGTAACGATATTCATATTGGTAAGTCAACAATTTACAACGTTTGCAGGAAACTGGTAAAGTGTAATGTGCAGTATCATACATCTGGTCTCCATATGAAGAGTAGCCCGTACTTCCCATACAAAAATATCTGTGACAATCACTGTAATGTGGCCATCAACAAAAGTTTTGCCTTGGGTTACACACACACACACACACACACACACACACACTCACTCACTCACAGACATGTGCATCATCTGCAAAGACACCTTTCCCTGTAAATTATTAGCATGAAGATCTAGTTATAACAACACCCTCTATATAACAATTATTCAAACTCTTTCTCTTTTAGGTGTCTGTTCTTTCCATATTATTTTCTCACTGAATAACTAATGATAACAAACGTTCAAATCATCTGATCCTGTCAATAAATTTCCAGCTCATGCAGTCTCAGTATAAAAATAAAAAATATATATTCAAAATGCAGATCTGCACTAGTACTTGATGCCTATGCTTACTGATTTTTTATTTGTGACAATCAGTATTACTAATGTTACACTAGCTTCAAATGAATTTTCTTTATTACTATTATTATATACCATTATTATTATCATTATTTGATAACACTTTCCTTCAAAAATTACCAAAGTTTCCATGGCTGGTAATGATGTGAATAACATGTCACAAAAGTAGATCAGTGATGACATCCCAAAGGGCTCCCAATGACACACACTATTTGTGCATTTCATACTGAGGAGCTCAAATGAAATCTTTTCATCTTGAAAGCCCACATGAGAATCAGAATCTCATGCACACACACTGAAAATGAAAGAAACAATCATCGTTCACCCTTCAGAGTAATGTATTGTACGTTTCACGATTTGATTATCTTTTGAAAATGCTGCATTTAGGTTACAAAAACAAAGGTAAATGGAGAATTGGAAGCCTCTGTCATCCCAGTCGGATAATTACTGATACTGCATGATATATGTGTCCACATGAGACCGAGAAAAAAAAAAAAAAACATCAACACATCAGCTATTGTGCCTACTAGGCTTCTGAGTGAAACACGTAATTATTTTGTTTGGCCAGAAAAGAGCACTACAGAAAATTTTGTGTCCTTAATCTAAACTTGCACAATGATCACTGAACAGGCAAAGTACACAGGGCCTGACATTCAGTGCACATGTATAGGACAGGATAGGATTACTCTTTCTCAAACATCATACAGGGTATATTACCCAGTTCAGCTCTATAAAGGGTAGCAGGATTCTTTGGGATGAGGGTGGGGTGCAATTTCAGGTCAACCTTTTAAAAAGCTGGTTTTGCAGCTGATCTTCAAGGGAATGTCCAGTTCTTCTCTTTCCTCTCCTTTTCTCTCTCAAACACACACACACACACACACACACACACACACACACACACACACACACACACACACCACATACACTCTCTCTCTCTCATACTAACACACACACACACACACACACACACACACACACACACACACACACACACACACACACAAACACACTGATAAGAGAGAGAGAGAGAGAGAGAGAGAGAGAGAGAGAGAGAGAGAGAGTTAAACATTACAGAAAAATAATATTTTTAATGTATGACTCCAGATCACAGATCTGACACTTTTATAACTATAGAATATGAAAAAAAGATGAATGGTTTATCAGCATCAACAACAGAACACTAAAAAGGTGATTGTTTTATCAACACTGTGATTTGCTAAATAAATCAGTGTTCCTAATAAAACACAAATGGGGTTCTATTTGGTAAAGATTTCATATTCGATACACAGATTCCAAAGAGAGGTATAATGATGCACAGGCATTGCTAATGCATTAGGTTACTCTATACATTAAAAATTTCCGCAACTGATCTGGGGAAAAGGTAGAGAACAGAAACTCATTTTGCTTTTAAGATACTCCAAAAAGATTGATTTCTCAAACTGACTTGAGACGTTCTTGCACTGTACTTATAATCCACTTCCTGTTGTTTCAACAACCTATAAATGTCAGTTTTTCTTGTTGAATAAACAATTTTGTCATCGTGGCTTCAGTAAAAACTAACAGAAAATTTTATATTTTTGAAGATTTGATGTGTACAGCTATTCTCACTTTCATAGTGGAACAACTTTGCTCATGAGCACAGTACTCTGTGTAGATTTAATGAAACATCTGAACATCAGCCTTGGAAGTCCAATCCAATGCTGATTAATTGAAGGTAAGTCCTCAAATTAAGCAGCAGCTGTGAAATAATAAGGACAAATCTTTCTTTTTGTATAACAATCTGACTGAGGTTTTTGTTAGTTTGTTTGCTTTTTTAAATGAAAGCATACTGATCTACTTTTGATCAAAGAGAGCTTCAGCAAACTCAAGTTCAATTGCTCTCCAGCCATGAAAAAAAAAAGCAAACAAAATAACCCCTGTAATTTGCAGCACCTTATCGCCTCGGTCTCATCTTCTATAAAGGCCTGGAGCCAATGATATTTAGACAGCCATGCAAACCAACACCGCAGTGACTCGGACCTCCACATATTGTCTATGATTCCTGTACAACATTTTTTTTTTCTATTAGTGGTGATAAAGAGTCTAAGCCTTGAGTCAAGAAATCAAGTCACCAATATTGATAAAGAATGACACGCTATTCAAAGAAATCATCTGATTAGGCACAATTTCTTATAATGGTCCAATCCAGTACTAGAGTATAGAAGTTCTCTGGCTCTGTGAAACAGAAGCAATACATTTACTGTCATCCGATTCTGAGGCACAGTGACAGCAAAGTCTGGGGGCAAAAGAATGGAATCAAAGCTATTTTCAAACTTTGATTATGATAATGGGTGAACACAAGCAAAAATGATTGGTAATCAAGAGTGAAAGTCACGCAGTCAAAATTTTTCAGAGGGTATCTCCAGTTGTAAGCGTGAAATATGCACACCTGGGACACCTTGTACCTGGTTTTCATTGTTTAACTTTTTCTTCACTGGGGTTTAATGATCATCTATAATTGAACACAGAGGGTGAAGCACCCCTGAGATGGGATCCCCATTCCCCATAACAATGTCTACAATATCCTGACAAAAATTAACATTTTTTGAAAACAACTCTTGCACTTCATTTACATACACAACACACCTATACATGTATTTACTGTATGTATTCACACAAATTGTGTTTCCTCTGAGCTCTCCTCATCCTCCTCACACTTCTCTCCCGCCCTCTCTCCTACAATATCCTGACAAAAATTATCTTTCTTGAAAACAACTCTTGCACTTCATTTACATACACACACAACTATACATGTATATACTGTATGTCTTTGAACACACAAACTGTATTTCCTCTGACCTCTCCTGATCCTCGTCATACTTCTCTCCCACCCTCTCTCCTCAAACATCCCCAACAACACCCCACATCTACCCCACCCCACCCTCTCCCTCCTCCAGAAAAAAAAAATTTAAATTACAGCTGGTGTTTCATGTCGTCGGGATCAAGAGCTGTTGCCTTTTCCAGTCAATGGATAAAACTCGGGAGGAAAAAGGGGGGAGTGGCACCTAGGCAATCGGCCGACATGACGTCTCACTTCGGCAATTGGTTTTCAACATCTTTCTGTCCAAAATCTGTCAAGATGAACTACTCTCGACTTCCACTTTTAATTTATGCTAACAGAAACAAAAGGACAACAATGAACAAATCTGAGGTTCACTTTGGTTTCGACTTGCGCCTCAAGTCCTCGAGTTGATTGATGCAAATGAGCTAACACAGTGATGTTATCGATTCACATACAAGCAGACGAACTAATTTAGACATGGCCGAACATCTGTTACACATACCTCCTCCATTTTAGTATGACAAAGATTGTGTCTGTAATCGCTGGCTGGGTTAATTGCATTTGGACCCAACTCGTCGTGGATGGTCCGTTGTCGCTTCCATCTTTTGCCAAAAAGTTCTTGGAGGGCACCACTGGCAGACTCATCTAAACAGTTTGAAGATGAAGATGTTCAAGAACATATCGTCGTACCGGGATATAACCGTTTGGGTATGAACTCTCTCAGACTCTCTGTCTCCCTCTTTCCTTCACTTCATTCTCTTTGCTCTCCACCACAATCACACACAGGCGTTTCGTTCAACGACTGCTTGTGACTGATTTTTTTTCCCTTCCTAAATACGAGTCATCGTTTTGTGTTTGTATGCATGCCGTATCTGAAGTGAACAAAATGTTCCGGCCAGTAGACTATTTCTGAGAGGCAGAGAGAGAGAGAGAGAGAGAAGAAAAAAAAAAAAAAAAAAAAAAAAAAAAAAGAAAGAGAGAGAATCAATAAGCGTAAGAAGAGAGAAAATGACAATATACGAAAAATTCACAAGTTCTGAGTTTAAGATGACGAGTTCTGTGATGATCGAGATTAAAACCGATCATTAAACCTAACCTTTTTTTTCTTTTTTTTTTTATAGCAGCTATTAATTTGTGGAATATGCCTGATCACATTGTCGCCGAAGAAAGCTAAACATGTTTTTAAAATTCGTTAGATACCCAAAGGATCAGCTACAGCATCTAGATAACTTTGACAACAGGAACCCTACCCTTGCTCTACGGTTGCGCACTCAAGAAAAACCTCCCCCCCCCCCCCCCCTCACCCCGCCGAAAATGTTACTCTGAACATTCTGTCAAAAAGGCTGATAAGACCTATAAGTCAAACAGTGATAGAGAAGTTTAAATTCATTCACACTATCATATCAGGGAACACAGGCTTTCAGAGCCTTTTGCCTGTGCCGCTTTTAGGTTTTAAGCAATTCCATTAGACCTTCTGTAAGGTGTATGACAGCATGGGTTAGCAGTTAGTTACTTCCTATCCAATAGCAACATTTGAAAGTAACACTCGTCCAATGGTTACGCGTACGGTCCTGTCCTTAACTGTTGAGGGTATCTGCAGTAACAATGTAGTTTTAAATATTAACTGGAATCATTCTGAGAGCAGGCCTATAAAAGTGCGTATGAAATTAGCCTCAACAGTCACAGGACAACCTTTTGCGTTGGTTATTTCATCAGAACAGATTGCGTGCAGTTTAGATATCACAGAAGCCATGTAAAGTTTTGAAAAGGTCTCTGTCATGTCATTTCATGCTCTTTGATATTCCACACCGTGTAATTTCACAAATGTTAACTTTTCTACATAATTTCATTCAGTCCGGTTATTGATTTGACAAATCCCTAAAATGTTACACGCTTCTTCAAAATGGAGACCAATCAAACTGCCAAATTAAAAACAAAATACCGGGTCTTTATTCACCTTTTCGTCGTACACTGGATGTGTATACAGTCAAAGGAGTAGTATGAGAAACATTAAGGTTAAGAGCAAGACGTATACAAAACTTTCGTAGGAGGAGATTGAAAACCAAAGGGTTGCAGAAAATGAGCACTTGTCAAAAGCTGAACTGTCAAATCAACCCGAAAGGGAAACTAGAACTGAGATCAGCTGGGACTGCTTTTTCAAAACTGGTGAAAAAAGGTACGATACTACGATGGCTATAATTAAGATTAAGTGCAGAATACTGGCAAGAAAGGCAGTAAAAAAAATTGAAATCACAGAGAATACAAACCCGTGCATTCTGCAGAAGTGAAGGAAAAGAGAACGTGCACATGAGATACAACAAAATAATGATTATGGCAGCAGGTAGAAAATCTTGTTAGGAAAAAAATGACAGACAGCTGTCTGAAGTCACATAACGGAAGTATAGTGTTAGGTGGAATCGATAGGGAATTTACAACTGATTACTTTTTTTCTGCTTAACGTATTTGTGAAGCAGTGCGTGAACAATTGTAAAAAGAGAACAGCGTTATCCTTCTTTAGAATATTCAAGAATTTGGATAGAAGAATGTAAATAAAAAATGACAATAGAGGGAAAACAGTGTTAAAATAGTCTGATGTCTCTGTGTGCCAATGTTTACTGAGTCTGAATTACAATAAAAATTTAAACTGACGTCGTTTTAGAAACGTAGTTATAGGCTCAGAATCAAAAACTTACTTGGAGAATATTTCGACAGGGTCGCCCTGTCTTCTTCAGCTCACTGTTGCTGTTGTGGCGGCGAGGCCTGGTGGGACGACTGTTGTGTGGTGTGGGTCGTGGTGAACGGTTGTCAGGATCTGATTGTAGATGGGGGGAAGTTCAAAGCCTTGATCTCTGTTCAGGCTGGGGCGTCTGGTCTTAATTTTGATGGCTTCTAAATTTTTCTTTTTGTGAGGAAGGGCTCTGTAGATAAGATCTTGGTTTCTGGGGGCTGAAACTGTGGCCTGTGGCTTGTAGAAGATGTTCATGTATGGCAGAAAGTTTAAATTCTCCAAATAAGTTTTTGATTCTGAGTCTATAACTACGTTTCTAATGTCGAATCCAGAATCCAGAAACCTATATTCTTATTGATGTCGATTTAGTTTTGAAATCTGGAAAATGCATTTTGGGTTACACGTATGACGTTGTCTGGAAGCAGAATTTTAACTTTTTAGATGGGTCTCTGTAGAGATATGAAATAAGCCAGTATAAAGATTTGCAAAGTACAGCTTTTTATGGACCTCCTGTATTATGACTTGTTTCCTTTAATGCTTACAAACCGTGCACGTCCATGTGTCCATGTATCTTTTGACCACCAGAGAGAGTGGCAGGTTACTTTTTTTTAGCTCGACGAGTTTTGATGGTATAGGGTGACTTTCGTCACCTGCCCTCGTCTTCTTTGAGACCCGTGCCCTGCCTGTGTGCTACCTGTGTGTGGGTGTCCGGTTGTGTGTGTGTGTGAACGTTGGTGTGTGTGGTGGTGTCGTGCGGTGTGTGTGGGTCTTGTGTGTGTGTGGGCCATGTGGGGGTGACTTCCACCGCGGCCCATGACCCCTGATTTGCCCCCTTGCGGTCTGGTCCAGCGCGCCATCAAGCCACTACCGTCCGTGTGTGTGTGTGTGGTGTCTGTGTGTGTGGTAGAGTGAGCTATTGGCTTGCTCGTGCGTACGACACTAAACGGACGAACACTCTGGTTGTACACAATAACCTCTTGGTTTGTGGCATCCAGCATAAGGATTCTGTTCTCCCCTGGCCCCTCCTGCCATCGGATAGCCCCACCCACCCTATCTCGCTCTCTCTCTTCTGCTCCTCTCCTCTCTTCTACTCTCTTCTCTCTCTCTCTCCCTACCTACAACCAAAGTAGGCGATACTTTTAAACCATAACTTTCCCCATCTTGTGATGTTATAATCTTCTATTAGTTCATTGATGCGCGACCTGATCCTTGTTTTCATCCCTGTTTCTTCACAGGCCTCGTACGAGAGTTGCCAAACCCCGTGGAATAATGGATCAACTACAGGTTCTCAGTGAGAATCCCTTAGTGGCGATGCCTTCGTGGAACTCCCAAGCCGTGTGATTTTGTGTGTTTGTCGGTTGGTTGTTGGCGGCCTGTCGTTCCACACTCCCTCCAGTGCTGCTTATAGTTGTTCCAGTTCATTATTTCCAGTCGCGACCCCCTGGCGATCATCAGGTTTCTTGCCCCTTGGGGTAACATACACGACGTAGGGTCTCCTAGGGTATCAGTTAACTTACCTCAACACCGGCCCATGGAGCGGTCTTGTCTCAATTCAAATCTGATAATCTTCTTTAGAACAATTTTGCGTGGGCCACATCATCCCAACGGAGATTCCAGGGGGTATGCGCCACACACACACCACAAACCAAACAGATTTATCTTTCAGTTGTCGTGATGACGTTGTCGAGTTAGCGACGAGGTTTGAAGAGAGGACCGTGGATACATGGGGACTCTCACTCCCCCAGCGGCCCGGTTATCGAGCCCTCTGCAACTCCTTGATACCCTTTCTGCTCCTCTTGACCCAGACCTGTCCCCGACCGGACGTTTTCGTCTGCCTCGTCTTGGTTTACGGTCTGCATCTGCTTTCCCACAGACACACAACTCCGCCGCAGGACTTTGGCTTTTGCAGCAGATTGTAAAGCAGTGGTAGCTGGATTTTCTCGGTTTGTAGCACGGCTTTCCTCTGTGCATTATGTGGTTCGGGCTGATTCTGGGTGACCCCGAGTTTGCCTAGTTGGGTGCCGTGTGCCGTGACCTGAGGGGGGGTCCGATAATTATTTCCACTCCCCCGGCTGTTTTTCCGGCCTACTCGTTGCGCCCTGATGTTTCTTATGGAGTTCCGTGTGTTGCACCTTACGCCTCATTCAACGCAATCCCCAACACCAAAATGACTTCCATATAAAGTATATTCTCTTGCCTTGGTTTCTTGTCCTTTGTTCTCCTTAACTTACTCTCTCAGTCACCGTTGCTACTGTTTTGCCCGTTCGTTTCCTCCCATCAATTTCATCACGCCGATTCTTTCAGCCTCTGACCATTCCCCTCCGTCCTTTCCGCATTTTACCAGCGTCATTCTTTCATTGGCCCCCACTTTCCGCGTTCGGGATTGCGATCCCCCTCCCCCTTCTTTTACCCACCGACTCCTGACACCCCACCCCCCTGCTTGCTCCCCCTCTCCCCCCCCCACACATTCCCCCCCCCCCCCCCTCCCCCCCACCCCCCCCCCCCCCTGTGCCCACCTGACCCCCCGCCTTTTCCTACGCATTCTACCTAAAGAATTGGTTGTCCCCCCCCTTCCGCCCCACACCCAAGTCACACAGCGCGACCTTCCGCTGCCCCCCCCCCCGCCCACCCAACCAACCCAACCACCCCCCCCACCAAACCCCAACAATCACCCACCCGAACAAAGCTATGCATGCTGGCACCATCCACTCCCCTCGAAACCAAACCCACCACCCCCCCCACCCTACCCCCTCAACAAATGAACCTCCCCAGAACATTTGACCTTCCCCTGAAAGGCACCACCCCGCCCCCCCCCCCTACGCCGAGAAGACCGATCGCCCACCCGCCCCCCCCCCCATTCCATCCCCCCCCCCTCCCCACCACCCCCCCACCCCCTTCTCCCCGCACACCCACCCCCCCCCCACGCGTCTCCTGATCTCTCAACCCCACCCCACCTCCACCAGGCCTCCCCCCACCACCTCGCCACGCCACCACCACCACCCCTCTTCCCACCCGTCGGATATCCCAGGCACGTCCCGAACCGTGACACGGCGAGGCACCGCCATCGCCAGCCCACCCACCCCGGTCCGACTACAGATCGCACGCATCGATAGCTCCCCCGTTACTACAGTGGTCCCCTCGTCACTAGCTCCCCACCCCCCCCCAAAACCCGCCAACACCGTCAGTCAGTACAGACACCCCCCTCATTCGCACCACGTAGAGCATTCAGGTGCCTACCTGTTTCCCAGCCTTCCCTGGTGACACGATGATACTCATTTAACCCACAACCCCCCTGCTGTTAGCCGATTCACCACGCACAAGGTTAACACTTCACTCCATGCCCTCAGGCGGCACCTCTACCACAACTGCTGGACACCGCCCCAACCCCACCACCCCTGTTAGAATATCCTCCTGGATACTCTTCTGCAGGTTCTCGGATCCCCCACCATTTCCCCATAAACTGTTTCTGGAGACACTACACACCCAATCACCAGCATTGACAAGGGCTCATCCCTATCTGGTCGACAGTTACATGCCGCCTTAGAATGGTACTACACGACCATACCACTGTGCGACCAGTACATCGCCACCCCGGTCCACTGCACTACGTACTTTGCTCTGCCAATGGGAGATGCGGCTTGGACCATATCCCAAAAACATCGTACCTCAATAAACCGACAGCATCCTCCAAGTAATAGATAATTCAATTCGAATTACGTTTTAGTCCAACTCGCAACAACACATTCCCATGTCAATTATCTTCCCACCCCCTCCAAAGCACACCCCAAACAGTCCCCACCAAAAAAACACACAACAACCACACTACCAAACCAACCACACCACCCAACCGGGGGGGATTCCAACGACCCAGGCAGATGAGTACACCAACCCCCCTAACCAACCACAAACCAACCCAACCCTGACAGACCACCTCCCCGGCCCTAGGCACACCACACCTACTTGCGGGCACCCAAAACCACGATGACGACACGGCCCCACATGGGAACCCACAAACAACCACACGAGCCACTATTAAACAAATCGCATGCAAACCATAAACCGTCTCGCATAAGCACAGGGTTTTTACTAAGGTATATCATATTCCATTAGAGGTTTCTCAAGATAAAACAGTCCTCTGCATAAGAAAGGGTTTACTAGAGTAATCATATTCATTAGAGAGAATGGAGTTGCTGATATTATCATTTTTAAATGCAAAGAGAGTTTAGGGATGCCATCCAAGTCTACACATTTTAAAAACAGATCGAGGACATTCCAGTCATTGACTTTTCTTTTATCTACTGCCAGCTGTAATATAACAATAACAACAACAACAAAATTAATACTGGTACCTTCAAGATTTATTGCTGCACTAATTTTTTTTAAAAGCAAATACAGGTAGTAATTGATCGATTAACCTTGGCATAATCTCACAGAATCCACTAAATGTGCACCCAGTATTGACATTTAAAACAATTCTGTTGACTAACGCGAAATTTCAAAGAATATTTCTTGAAAATGATAGAGATACAAGACTAGATATCGCATGGGTGCAAAACACACATTGCATCAACATTTGCTTAGTGTTTGATTTTTTTTTAAGAGGAGTGTTTAAAAGCCTCTGGAGGCCATAATCTGAAGCAGTCGCCCATCAATTGCAGAACCTAAAGCTGATCCTCCCGGTATAGATTTCAAAAAGCATTTGACTCAGTAAATCGTTGATTACTTTAGCTTTTTTTTTTTGAAGATTGACTACGAAGGAAATGTGTTTAAATGTAGCAAAATGTGTCTTAGAGTTATGTACTGTGAAATATGGGAACAAAGTGTCTGAAGTAATTTGTATTGGTGGGCTTAAGTGCAGGGGGTGCGTACAGTCCAGTTTTTAGCTGTTTGTGTGTCAGTGAAATAGCTCTCAAAATTATCAGAAACGGAAAACATAGCGAAGTTCTTAGTTTTTACTACAGTAGCTTTACGTGTGTGTGTGTGTGTGTGTGTGTGTGTGTGTGTGTGTGTGTGTGTGTGTTTGTGTAATTTTGTGTGTTTGATAATGCCATGTTTTAATGTCTCAGACTGTGGTTGGATAACAACCTCACTTAAATAGCTTGCATAATGCTTCGCTCACTGCACACGACTCCAGGCGGAAACTTAAACAAACTTAAACGAAAAATGGCTACATTTTCAAATATTGATGAAATCAGTGTCATATATTTTCTATGTTTAGGAAAGCAGGGCGTTTAGTTGCCAGAGAAAGATGGACCTATGATTGAGTAATGGTGCCTTTAAGATGAACGTAGTGTGGTATCCAAGAAAGCGGGGTATTTAGCTTTTTATGTGAAGGGGTGGGGTAGAGATTAGGGACGGGGGCTATCTTTTTGTTTACTTATTATATTAATCTATGTGTTTATGTACTTCTTCTTATCTTCAAGGGAAGTGTGTCTCTTCTTGAGCTCACGATAAAACTGCAAGTGCAGCAAAAATGGAATAGATAGAGTTGCTTATCAGTCACTATGTTTATGACAGTGGCTGCTATAAACACAGTTACTATGTTTCTTCATTTTCATTCTGGGTTTACAGCAACTACAGCCATACGTGCTTGTGATACTCTGAGATTTATGGGTGACTATGTAGATAACACTCTTTGAGGACTGCGCTCTTTCTGCGCACTTGTACTTCTCCCATTATTTGAATAAAATGAAAATAAAGAAGAAGAATGAACACACACACGCGAGTGTGCACGCGCATGCTCTCGCTCTCTCTCTCTCTCTCTCTCTCTCTCTCTCTCTCTCTCTCTCTCTCTCTCTCTCTCACACACACACACACACACACACACACACACACACACACACACACACACACACACACACCTCGACTCTGAACACACAAACACAAAATTCGCATGCGAGACAGGAGAGAAGAGGGTGGGAATAGGGAAGGGGGTAAGAGGAGCAGAAGGCCATATGTCTATGCCCACAAGGTCGATCTGTTCCACGATCATCCTGTCCACGAGACTCCCCTAATTAACACGCTTTGTAGCGGTCAATAACATGTGTCACAGCTGACGTCAAGCGGATCGATTTGGATCAATCAGACGTCAAAGTTATGGACACCTGTTATGTTCTTCATACGACACCACCACAGTCTTGGGGATTCGTTATTCATTATCTTCTTTGTGGGTTTGAAACGGTTATAGGGGCCCGGAACAGCTCAGTTGGTAGAGCACTGGACTCGTGATCCTGGGGGTTGCGGGTTCGAATTTCGGTACAGGGGGATTTTTCCCTCGGAGTTAACATTGGTTCCGACTCCATTCCCCATACAGTCCTTCAAATAAGACTATAAACCGAGGTTCCGTGTGTGAACGCACGCACAACATCTTGCGCACACGTCAAATCCTATCACCAACTTTCGGAAGAGAAGGCCTGCAGTTTGGCCTTTGGTATGGATGACACGTCACACATAGAATACACCTTCCCCGAAGATGGAATGCGGGCTGCCTTAATGGCGGGATTAAAAAAAAAAACTGTCACAAAAACTCCATTGCCTGTCTAGGCAGTGTCCGCAGGAGTATCAGCCTGCGTACGCAGAAAGAAAAAAAAAAAGAAGAAGAAGAAGAAGAAATGAAACGGTTATTATCATAGCGCAGCCGGCCTCGACTTCTCAGGGGGCCATCCAGCTTGTACTGGATAAAACGTCACACCCAGAACAGATCACGAAAGATTGCATCTTGGAAAAGAAACAAACAACAGAAACTATCCATGACAGCTGTACTATTAACACCTTGACGGCGGATTAGACGAGCCAAACCGAGAGCCCCAAACCTTGTTGTTTGTTGTTGTTGTTGTTGTTGTTGTTGTGTTGTTGTTGTTGTCGTCGTCGTCGTCGTCGTCGTCGTCGCGTCGTACCCTGGCTAAAAGACTCCAGGGATCATCCGAACAGCCGAAGTACTTGAACACTATGGTACAAATGCATCAACTAGCGATGACAACATTACATGCGTGACCGTTTTTGATAACTCCGCCACGTGGGCAGCCACACTCCGACTTCGAGGTATTTTGGAGGCTGATAATGCTACGCTCGGAGCTTGTCACGGCTTAAGACAATTCCCGCATAACTATGCAGAGCATGACAACATTTTGATGTAGCCTTGGTGTTCTAGCCAATGTCAATCGGTCAGACACAGCCTTAAGCCAAGGCGTGTTTATAATCAATCATACTTAAAAGCACTTTCACATTCACGCTCAAGCCTTCTACTTTCAGTCCAGACATTGGTTTGGAGCCTTGTCAGGATTCTTGCCAAGCCTTCAAAGGAACTAACTACTAAGCCTAAGCCGAAATCCGACTCTTTTTGTCACTCTGTCAAAGAGTCAAGTCTAAAGGGTTTGTCACTCTGTCAGAGTCATGTTTGTTCGAACACAACGTGAAGCCATCTCACTCCCGATGCCATCTACTAACCTAATTCCGTTTTCCAAATCAAGCCTTCGGGTGTAGAATTGCTACCATCAGTAATTCCCGATAAACGGCAGCGCTTAGTATAGTCAGTAATATTTTCGGAGGTGCGAATGTCCATGTGTAAATAATGTCCTCAGGAAGAAAAAATATATGTATACATATATTTAGAGCTATTGAACATAATGGTAAAGTGGTAACTATTGCACCAAGAGTAAAAAATCCATTTTGAGAGGACACACGACTCCTCCAGATCGATCGTTTTCGGTGTCTTGTGAACAGAAAGTTAACAGAAAACTTCATGATAACTAAATACGTTTGAATGTAAATTTTCAGCAAGCCATTCACAATCCAAGCGCAAACACAGTACACGTTTTGCGTTCGTACTTGGTCAAATTCACATCATAGTTGTTTTCTGTAAAAGTTATCTTGATCATTCAAAAGTGCCTTTCACTCTTCTAATATCAGGATAGATAGATAGA